>MU768346.1:220081-244747 GCA_026770625.1 Nicotiana glauca
CGGGCGTCGGAACCAAAATACGAGCCCGATACCAATATTTTCTAGCTCATTTTCATTTTTATTTTTTTCCTTAATAATTTCAGAAAACAATTTAACAAAAAAATTTATATCTCGGGCTCTAGGCCTCGGAATTCGACTCCGGGCACATGCCCGAGTCCCATATTTTTCTATGGACCTTCCGGGACCGTCCAAACTCGGGTCCGGGTCCGTTTATCAAAAATATTGACCAAAGTCAACTATGTCAATATTAATATCAAAATTCTTCACAGAATTCACATATTTCAACATAAAAATTTTCCGGCTACGCGCCTAGACTGTGCACGCAAATCGAGGCAATATAAAATAAGGTTTTCAAGGCCTCGGAAGCACGAAATAGATGAGGAAAATAGGTGATGACCCTTTGGGTCGTCATATGATCGCACTCCTAAGTCCCAAATCACCTCCCAAAGCTACCGAATCATCGAAACTCACATTCAAACCCTCTAACACATAAGTCAACATCCGGTTGACTTTTTCAATTTAAGACTTATTAAAAGAGACTAAGTGTCTTAAACTTCACCAAAACCAATCCGGATTCAATCAACCAACCCAATACCTCAAAACAGGGATAAAAATAATAATAAGAAGCAGAAATGGGAGAAACGGAGCGGTAACTCATGAGACGACTGGCTGGGTCGTCACATCCTCCCCAACTTAAACAAACATTCATCCTCGGACATGCCCAGAGTTGTTCCAAAATCCAACCAATCAATGAATAACCTTACCATGCATATACCCTGGGTTGATCCCACATCACCCTATCTGATATAGGTCCGATAACACAATGCAACTGAAGTTTCACAATCCATCCTAGCCCATAAAGCTTAGAACCCTATTTACATTCCTCCACAAAATCCAAATCTCACATCTATACTCCGCACAAGCCCGAACAAGCTGTAATAACCCATACCTGCTATATCAGGTGCAATCACATGATATACCACATAACTCAAATGCTTGCAGCGATAACTTCTAATCACAACAGCTGCACACAACAACCGAATACCGATAGAAACCCTCTTATCAACTAAGGTCTCATTCAAATACTTTCATGCACTGCCAATGATAAATAAAACATGAAATAAACCATAACCGTTCCTCAGATCAACCATTCATGAAGCTACTTCTCCTTTGGCAAGGACCATAGCAAATTTCTAAGCCGAATCTCGATATATATCCTCCCAACATGCTGAAATCGAATCCGTTCATATTCATTAATGATCCCAACAATCTCATCTAATCCAACACAACCACTCTGGTGACATGACACCTCAATGCAGAATAAAGTCGCTACTTGCGCAATTCGCGCACCAATAAGAAGCAATGCAAACATACTCAAATCATGAAAGTGACTCAAATGAAATAGCTGTACCGCAAGCTCACCAGTACCACTACCACACAAGGTCGAGAACCCATCTCACATCATAGAAACAGAACACACAAATCTAACCCGCAAGGTCATACCTCCACATACTTCGCTGCAATGCGCGACCCTATCCAAATACTGGTCTACATGAAACACCTTGAGTCATTCTGCTCGAAATTGATGACCACGCGCAATTGATATCTAGAGCCAACGCGAATCATAATGGCACACATCTCAAAAGGACATAATCAATATGCCATCCACCGATCAATATCCAATGCTCCTCCTGCTCGAGCTCCCCCTGCTCGAGCTCCCTAGAGAGACCCCAATAACACCGCACTATGTGTTCATATAACCAACAAATCCAAATGCCCCGCCACACGAAAAGGTAACTCATATATCTCCTCAGAACACGAATAGGCTCAATAACAATCGAATCACACATACCCTCAACAATACAACTTAGAGCCAACCAAGTCGACTCAAGTTAG
Source organism: Nicotiana glauca (assembly GCA_026770625.1). NCBI lineage: Eukaryota > Viridiplantae > Streptophyta > Magnoliopsida > Solanales > Solanaceae > Nicotiana > Nicotiana glauca. The sequence continues at coordinate 221,978 of MU768346.1, forward strand.
AACACACATCCACATTGGCCTGCCAATAGATCCCCATATCAAGGAAACCCTGAAGCTGCCTCCTCAACTCCTTTAACTCTGCCGGTGCCATACGATACGGTGCCCGACATGAAATCAACAACCTTGCCTGGTGACATGCTCGACCACCAGAACACATCCGAAAAGTCCCTCACTATCAGAGCTGCATCAATGGTAGGAGTCTCTACATTGACACCTATAACGAAAGACCAAATAAGAAAAACAACCCTTCCCAGCCATCCGCTGGGTCTTCAAAATAGAAAACCACCATACTAAGAATATAATCTGTCGAGCCTCGCCACTCAATCCGTGGCATTACCGGCATAGCCAACATCGCCGCCTTAGCATAATAGCTTAGAATGACAGAACGCTGAGACAACCAGTCCATACCCAATATCACATCCAAAATCTAACATACCAAGTAACAAAAGATCCCCTCGGGTCTCCAAACCCTGATAGTCACTAAATAGTGTTGATACACACAACCCACAACCACAATATAGCCTAAATATGAGAACTCCAGTCTCCAACTCCATATAGCACACGAATCACCATATTCGATTCCAATTCCACCGTCCGAGTATACAACACACCTCTAATACCCAATCATTCCCACGAGAGATACTCTTATGATCCTTCTGTGCCACTAAGCAAATCCGAATATCAACAATCGACCCAACAAGAAAGTGTCGCAATACTAATGAAGTACCATCAACTTAATCGGATTGCCTTTTGCGGAAACATGTACCCTCGTCAAATCACCCAATTAGTAATACTAGTTAATTCCTTAATCATCTAAAGATCATTCCCTTAATCATCTGAATCCCATTTCTCTAATTATCTGGAACTGCCCGTGTTGCCTAAGAATTTTATGACCTTCCGTTCAGAACTGAACCGTAACCTTACACACGCAAATCTCAATCCTCCACACATACCACATATACCAAACCATCCTAAAATAACATGAGAATTTCATATCCCTTCCGAGCCACAAGCAACTATGTACTCAACCAACCAAGAACATTCCATTGATCCCATTCAGAATAAAATCACTACACATCCTTGCTTCTTACACTCGCAGAAAATATGCATCTCTAACCGCAGTAAAAATTATAAAGAACTCTCCATCTCCCTTTTGACAATACTAAAGCTCACATGACTGAATCCTTCTAACTCACCAAGCTACGCAGGTCACCGAAACCTAAGAGTATTGCCGTGAAATGCCTGTAGAAGCTCATTACCTCGTAAACATCCAAAGAACTAATCATATTCTTGCCATACTGGTTCGGCATACTACAAAACTATCCCATCTATCTAAGGTACCCAGACTCACCACAAGAGACCCAAGCATAATACCACACAGTCTAAGTCTCACAACCCACTGAATACTCTTTTAAATGTTCCCAAAAGCACCACATTTAGAATACTTACCCTGAAAAGTCTTCCTGCGAATCTGAAGACATTACTTTGTTAATACTGATGTATAAAATCCCATAATCGATATAGAAATGGCACAAGTCTTGACACCCTCCAAATACAAAACCTCAGATTCTAGCCACATGTACAACTTGAAAGTATCCAATTATTACATGTAAAATTTTGAACACATTAGAACCACTCCATAGAGTCATCCACTCTACCCAAACTGCAATTAGTTCGATCAAAAGAACCGAACAACCTGCGCCTCATTAGCACTTCAGACACTGCGGTATGTAACCTTGCCTTAATGCAACCAAACAACTTCCTATTCTATGTACCGCACACCCTTACCAATAACCACTCAAAACATCCCGTGATTCTCATACACCTATGAAGCATAATATAACCTTGCCTTAGTCAAAAAATTTTCCTTTACTAGAGCCATCCACGACTCAATCTCCGCGAACCATAACTGACTCACCAGCACGCCTCAAACTGGAACCAACCTAGCACATAACCATGCAATCAGCTAATCAATAGCAAACTCCCCAACTTGGCTCAAAGGCATAGATCAAAACACATACAGTAACTCATAACGCATATACTTAATAGTTGCCATAATATCGCAGTGAGATTAACTTAATCCTTCATAAGCTCGTGGAACACAAACCATCTGGTACTTCATATCTTCTGTAAATCTCGCATTCACTCTCGTAGTAGTCAAGTCTACTCTCTTGAGCAGCTCAAATTCAAATTGCAACACATATAATTCACTTGTAAACGAGATCTTCTAACCGACGACATAAGTATCACACAACCTCAGAATGCTACGCAGGAGATAACCCACCTGCTTTGCCTCCAACTCACATTTATGTATACCTTCCACCGTCATATTCATCGCGCAGTCACTTAATCTTCCCGAGTCTAAACTCATACCGCAACATGAAATTTACTTCACTCCCAACTAGAAACATGAAAGGATTTATCACACACCCATAACTCGGGGCTATACCTCAAATCAAGATGGAATTCAAGCACCTAATAGCTCTTCTATCCTCCAGCAGACCCTTCTCGTCGCTTCCAAATCATATAGATACATCTCGCAGTACTAACATACTCATCACATAGCCATCCAGTCATCATTCCCACTAATAGGGACACTACCGAACACATAAGTTAAAAAACACTTGCTTACACGATTAGCACCTTGCTGCTCAAGCTATAGGCAACAATCCGGCCTCAAGTCCTCCAGACTGGCCCAACATCAACTCACAAAGATCACATCTCGCCCCTCGGTTGGGGAATCGCAAGCCATCGATGCACATCTGATACTGAGCGCTCGTTCGCGCATATAAATGAGTGGAAGGAGTTCAAAGAGTTATATTTCAAGCTGAATCAAGGACGCACGATAAGAGTTAAAAAATGTGAAGTTTTTCCTAAAGGTTCTGATAAATACAGACGTCTCCGTACCGATCCGCGAGACTCTACTAAGCCTGCTTATGACTCGTAAGACCTATGTAACCTAAGCTCGGATACCAACTTGTCACAAATCCAAATTGAACCCGGTCATGATGACGCCTCTTGTGAAGCAAGTCCAGCAGACACAATTCTAAAATTTAGTTTTTTTTAACCATTAAAATAAATCAATTTAAGTCATTTTTAAGGATAAGTCCCTAACAAGTATAAATTTAGCAAAATAAAACAAGTGCAAAAATGAATACAACCCGACATCGGGGTATCACAAGTCACGAGCATCTACTAAGGTCTAAAATACAATGAAATTCTGGAAAATATACTAGAATAGTCTAATGACATCAAGAGGGAGTAAAGCTGTGCTGCGGACGTCAGGCAGCTACCTTGCTAAAACTCCAATGACTCTGCCTCAGCTCAACCAATACCCGCTACCGGGTGCTAAAATACCTGAATCTGCACACAAGGTGCAGAGAGTAAAGTGAGTACTCCAACTCAGTGAGTAATAGTCATAACTAAAGTCTGAATGGCAAGAAATCACGAAAAGAGCATCATCATGCTGTATAGAAGCAGTACAAAACCAGTAAGAAACAACGAAGCTGTAAAAATCTCTCAAAACATCATAGCTCAGTTTAAACTTCTTTAACAATGACCTTTTCAACAGTTACGCAAATGAATGCAAAATGATTAGTGCAGATAAGCACAAAAAATCCACCCCTCGGGCACAACTACACAGTTAAACAGGTAAATGACAAGCAAATAAGAAAATAAACACATAAGGTTCGCCCCTCGGGCACAATGTCAACAAATCTGCCCCTCGAACAATATCTTAAAACAGTACCAGCCCCTTGGGAAATCACATGGAACAATACCAACCCTCGGGAAATCACATAAAATAATACCAGCCCCTCGGGCTATATTTCACATCACAATGGGTACCCACGCTCACTAGGGGTGTGCAGACTCCTAGAGGGGCCCCTTACGGCCCAAGCACAATAACAATCCATCTCGTGGCATCAAAACTAGGCCTTCAGCCTCATATCAATCAAGCCACCTCGTGCGTGCATATCTCAGGCCCTCGACCTCAAATCAGTATCAGTGTTTCCTCACAACATAGGCCATCGGCCTTACTCAGTCAAAATCCCTCACAAGCCCCTCGTGCAATAGTAAAACAATATTTCTTAGCCCAAACATCATTTAAGTCTTAAAACTGAGTAAAAATGACTGAGTAATAAAACAGTGAAAAACAACATGACTGGGTTCAAGTAGTAAGTCAAAGCAGTGAGGAAATACCAATAAAAAGCCCCGAAGGGTTCAAATAGTTGGCACGAAGCCCAAATATGGCCTTCAGCCCAAATCATAATGATAGCAAATAAGTTTTAGCCAACTACATGGTAAAATCATCAATCAGGACGGACCAAGTCATAATCCCAATAGTGTATGAGCCCATGCTCGTCAACAAGCGTGTCTCACCTTAACATAACATTACGATGTGCAATCCGGGGTTTACCACTGGAACATCATGTACAATCATTAATCGCCTCAAACCGGCTAAATCTCTAGTTCGCGATGCCTTTGCCTCTCGAATCGGCCTCCACACGCATCAAATCTAACCAAAATCAGAACGAGGACGTCAAAATATGCCAAGGGAATAAAGCCCAAGCGAAAACAATCAATAAAGGGCATAAATCCCGAAATTATCAAAACCCGACCCCCTGACCCACATCTCAAAATCAAAAATTTTTATACCAATAGATTCCTTATCTTCCCACGAGTTCATACATACCAAAAGTTCTCAGATCTGACCCAAATGGTCCATCAAAACCTCAATCATAGGTCTCCAATCCTAAACCCTAGCTTTCCCCAAATTTCACCCTTAATTTCCATAAATTCTAGCTCTAATCCATGAAATAATAGCTTAGGAATTGGTTTTCGGTCCAAAATCCTTACCTCGATGAAGTTCCCTTGAAATCCCTCTCTCAAATCGCCCAAAAAGCTCCAAGGTCGAAGTAAAAAATGGTGAAATAACCCAAAATTCGCGAAGGTCTCCTTTTAAATTCTTCTGTCCAATTATTCCGCATATGCGACACTATAGCCGCTTCTGCGGTACTGCATATGCGGTCTCACCTCCGCATATGTGAAAACCACTTAACGGGCAAAATATTGCATCTGCGACAACTCTTCACATCTGCGCCTTCGCAGGTGCGGTCAATCCACCGCATCTGCGGTTCCTGACTCTTCCTCTCAAATCCACTTATGCGGCTCCCTTCCCGCACATGCAGCGCCGCACCTGGGTTCCCCAATCCGTAGGTGCGAAAATACCAAAAATAGCAAATTCAGCAGCTGCAACAAAATCCAAACTTCTCCGTTAACTATCCAAAATCACCCCGAGGCCCTCGAACCTCAACCAAAAGCACAAACATATTCTAATACCTTATTCAAACTTATACCAATATTCAAAACACTTCAAACAATGTCAAATCAACTAAAACACCTCGGATTCAAGCCTAAGTTTCTAAAAACTTCAGAATTCCACTTTTGATTAAAAAAATCCAACCAAACCACGTCCGAATAACCTGAAATTTTGCATACACATCCCAAAATAACACAACGAAGCTACTGCAACTCCCGGGATTCCATTCCGACCCCTATATCAAAATCTCGCCTACCAACCAGAAATCGCCAAAATATCAACTTCGTCAATTCAAGCCTAAATCTTCTCCAAACCTCCAAAACCCCTTCCGATCACACTTCTAAGTCCTAAATCACCTCCCGAAGCTAACCAAACCATCAGAACTCATATTCGAGCCCTCTAACACATAAGTCAACATCCGGATGACTTTTCCAACTTAAGCTTTCTTAAAAAAGACTAAGTGTCTCAAACTTCACCAAAACCAATCCGGATTCAATCCAAACAACATGATACCTTAAAACACGGATAAACAAAACAATAAGAAGCAAAAATGGGGAAAAAGAAATGATAACTCATGAGACGAGGCCGAGTCGTCACAATTGTGTTCAGTGTCTTTTTTTCTCATTGTATTTCAATGTATGCCTCTGTATTCTATCTATTTTATTGTATTTTGTGGTTGAGAATCTTTTTTATAACTGAAAAATATAAATTTTGTGTATTGTAATTGAGTTTGTTGAGTTATATTATGAGTCTATTATGTTAATTGATTCACTTTCCGTTTTAAAAACAGTGTAATCCCGTATTTCACGCCGTGAATACAGTCGAATATGTACAACTGTAATCCCATATTTCACTCCATGAATACAGTTGAATACAACAACTAATTAGCTGGACTTCCCTGAGTCACGCCTATTTTTGCTACTGTATTCATGAATACAATAGCTTAAATACATCAAATACATCTTATAACCACAGAAAAAGTATCTATATTTTATAATATAGCAAATGGTATCTATAGATGGCTAATTACTACCTCCTCCATTTCAATTCATGTGAACTCATTTGACTGGGCACGAAGTTTAAGAAAATAGAAAAGACTTTTGAACTTGTGGTGTAAAATGAAGCACATATATTTTGTGTGGCTATAAATCATTGCATAAAGTTAAATTATTTTTAAATAGGGAAAGATGTTATTTTTTTTTAGTACAGACTAAAAAAAAGATTCACATAAATTAAAATAGGAGGAGTACTAAAAGATAATGCTTTATGAAATTTTGTTTTTATTAATTTCTGACTGCCCAAGAAAACAAGTTTGGGCCAAAGACCCAATCAGGCCCAATGATGACGGGGGCAGCAAACTGTGTATAACACAAAAGTGGTACTATGACAAAGCTGTTGTCCTATTTGCAACACGTTGCACCATATTTTCGAGCTCGTCAGCCATGGCTTCGAAACTCGTTCATAACCGACTGAGATCCCTATGCAGAGTCTCTCAACTCAGCAATGCTCGTTTCAATAATATACTCAGAGACCCCAATTCCAACTTCCCGTCGTTGTATAATCAAGTAAAATGGCGATCTTATTCGGAGCCAACTCCGATAAATCCTCCACCACCTCCATCCCCTAATCCCTTCACCACCTCTACAAGTTCTCTCAATGAATTTGAACTTGCTAAATTCTCCGCCATTTCCGAGACCTGGTATTATATAGAGTTCAAAGGTTCCGCAATTTGTTCTTTTAATTGAGGCATAGTTGTTTTTGGTACTGAATTTGAGTTTATAATCAGGTGGGATGCAGAAGGACCGTTTAAGCCATTACATATGATGAACCCTACGAGACTTGCTTTCATTAGGTCCTCTCTTTGTCGCCATTTCAGGTAATTATTTATATTAGCAGCCATCTTTTCAGGCTTATGTTAAAAAAATCATGCTGACCTGGTTTTAGAGTTCGCTAGTACGCTGACCTCCCTTATTTGCAATTTGTGTGTAACAAACCCTCCCTTGTCAGATAGGGTAATCAGCAAATTAGTTCCTGTTTTCCGTTATACTTTCTAGAAAAAGTTACTACAAAATTTGCACTTAAAATTTAAAAACAGAAAATCAAATTATCCCTACCTTTGGCTCTACTTGAAAACTCTCAGAAGTGCATGTCTTTATAAAGAAGCTATTTGTATTTAGTGTATCAACGTCCTAACAATGTGTTGGTGAAAATAAAAGGAATTGCATATGAAAAAATAAGATTGAAGAAAAATAAATAAACATTCTCCGGCTTAGGCACAGATATCTTGCTCTTTTTAAGGAGATTCAAGCCCATTGCGATATAATCTTCACCGATACAACAGTAGCACTCTTGACTTGTCCCCTTCAAGATACAACTGCCTGACAGTGGCGTGTGAATTGAACAAACTCCGGACAAAGTTATTAAGTGGGAAAGCCCCACAAAAAATGAACACCTTCCTTCAAGAAAATAGTTTTCTCTATTGTAGAGAATAAATTGGAGGCTTACATTTTCTCCTTCTCTCAAACTCTCTTTTTTACTACACCAACCTCTCTTTTTCACTACACCAACCTCACTTTTTCATGTTACAACACTTTTTCCATACCCAAACACAAGAAAGAAACACCATTATTTATAGGTGTAGAACTTCTTCCATAAATAGATAGTGGGATAGTAAAATTTTAGAACATGGGTTGGTTGTTACAAATTTAAGCTTTAGTGGGTAATTAGTGATAGGTCATGGTATTAGTGGTTATATGAGTTAAACCAAAGATAATGACCACTTTCTTGCCAATTTATAGCCACTAAAATCACAAAAGTTAATGCACTTTAATATTATAATTTAATACTATTAAAATGCACATAACACCAATACAAGGTGTGGCTCAAACTGAGCGAATTACTCTGGTTTGAGGTGGTGCGTTCTTATTCATGCAGTTTATTATGTAAATCTTGACACTGCTCTACATGCAGTTTTCACTCTTGTTGTATCCCTGGAAGCTAAATCTGTTTTTGTCGTATCAGAAAGGATCCAAATTGCACTAGACCTTTTGAAGGATTAAAGTTTGTCGATGTTGGCTGTGGAGGGGGGATTTTAACTGAGGTATACATTCTTTAAGCTTAGTACTCGATTAAGTTCACTTTTACATTTGCATATGGCGGATTACTTTTCTCCTGTGAATATAGTTATTTACCTATTTGAAACGTATGGCTTGGCACATCTCATTTTCCCTCTTAATTCAGCCTTTGGCTCGAATGGGAGCTACTGTCATGGGAGTTGACGCTGTGGACAAAAATATTAAGATTGCTCGCCTTCATGCGGTATGTTTTACTCTTAGATGTTCCCATTGTGCACTATTAAACTGCTGTTTTAAGTCTTGTCTGGTTGATGTACTGTTTCTTTAAAGTTCTTTCACGCATGAAATATCACGAGCATGACATTTAAAAATTTACGAGTCTTTTTATTGATTTTGAGTTTTCTGTAGACATCCTTACGACCTTACCTTGAGGGACAATTACAGTTTTGCTCCCGTCAAAATTATAGTTCGTTTGATGGTCAAAGAGATCGGGAAGAAAGAGGTACTAGGATGTTAACATTTAGAAAGGTTTTGAGCTTATCACTAGAATGTCTACTGTGAATCAGAAGTACCCAATGTTGACAGAAAATGCAAGAAAAGTTCCAATATAGAACATTTGGTTATCTGATGTTTCTTCTGTCTAGGTTTTGAATCCTACTTAAAGGTCCAGTAGAGATGAAGCAATATAACTGTTGAAGAAACGAAATCTTTCTTCTGCCCTTTTAGGTGATCTGAAAATAAAGAAATGTTTAAATCTTAGGCATTATTGAGGGAGGTGGAGCAATATTCATTCGGACCAGTGCTTCATGCTGCTGGCATAGAAATAGTGTCATAAGTTTGGCCAGCAGATAAAGTAGACACATTACAAAGTCCAGGGATTGGCAACTTACGCATTTAGTAAATTTGGCACAAGACGCTCTGATTAAGATGTATAGATCTTGTCATGTTTTAACCAAACTTTGCAATGCTCTGTTTGCCTCTTCCATTCTACGAGTCTCTTCCTTTTTTGCATCAAATGGGAACAAACCAGATTATCCTTTAGATCTTTGTTTTCGTGCAGTCATATATGCTGTGATGTCCTGGGATGTTCGCCAATTGAAGTTGCACTCTAGCTGTTCCCATGATTGATATATACCAGAAAAATATTTTCAAAAGATTGCATTTAAGGTGCACAGTTACTGAACTTTAGTCCATGTAATTATGTCGTAATTGTATTGGATAAAATATATGTAGGTATTGGATAAAATATATGTAGGGTACTAACTTTTGGTATGTGAAAAAAAATGAGTTCCTTATTTTACGTTATATTTCTGCACAGCATATCCCCATATCTAGATGTGCTTGTCCTTCCAAGAGACCAAAGCACAACTCTTGAGCCCGCGACAACAATTTTCTGTGACAACTTCGGGTCTTTATGTACCAAACAGTAGTTTAAGAAATAAAAAACACAGGGCGTACTCTCTAAAATCATATCGGTGGTGAAGTAATCGAAACAACTTTATAAAACTGATTAACTTCCATTTGAAGGAGTTCTAAGCTAGATTAAAACATATAGATTCAGCATTATTTTTGCTGTTTATTAAGCTCTAAATCCTATCTTAAATTCTATCATAGTTTAGGGTGTGTGTCTAGAATTCATGTTCTGGTGTTAAATTCTGTTAAAATTGATTTTGCGTTATTTTTAAGAATAAAAAGTTGATATTGTAATATTTTTGAAGTTATATATTCTTATGCTTCTTCCAGTATCTTTTTTGTTGATTCTGCTATGTAGAGAATGACATATAATACATGATATAGTGTTTAATTGGTGTCAGTTCTGCCTATTATCTTCGTGTGTCTCCATGTCATACCTATACAAATATGACAGTCAAACCCGTATCCATGCTATGTAGTGTATACTTATGGACTTAAATATTTCTTTCAGGATTTGGATCCAAAAGCGTCTTCAATTGAATATCGGTGCACAACCGCTGGTACATGTCTGTCTTGTTTGATGATAATTAAGTTCAAATATTGCTAACTTCTATATGCATGTTAATTTTCTATTACAATATACAATGATCGGATACCATTTAAAGAGGAACAGATCTGTGAGCAGGTTTAGGTGCCGGAATTTGTTGGTGCCTTCTTTAATTGAGAATTGGAGAAGTAGTCCGCATTACATCAGCTATCATTATGAAACCATGTCAATGATCAAGCGCTGCTTTTATCTGCTCAACCTATCAATTTGAAATGAATTTTGGCATCCCTCACTTTCATTCCTATATAATTGAAGTGGATTCTGATCTAAACTGTTGTATGTCATTGCCTTTTACAAATTTTGTGTGGTTCTGATTTGAGCTGCAATAGTATGAAGTTATCGCCATTTAACTGTGTGAACCACAAAAGAAAGTGCTCATTATTTGTTGGATCCTCGGATCATAATTGGTTAACCTCTTTCTTCCTTATGGAGATTATGGAGGTCGGTAATTGGTCGAGATAGTGTGCTAATTATTTGTAGCTTCATGATAATCAACGTAAGAGTTAAAACCCTAACTCGCTGCATTCACTGACTTGCGTGGTTGGTTATGTCCTCACTGTGAATTTCACCTTCCAGCAGATGAATGCAGAGAAGAGAAACTCAATTGAAATGTCATCTACTTGGTCTACTATATTAAGTTGTGTCCACTTTATCTATTTCTCTCCATGAATGCTTTCTTCAGTGTAATATAATAAAAACCACTTATTAATCAAAAAAGATATAACTAAAATCATCAAGCTTCAGAAAGACTTGAATTAAAAACAGATTGCATATTCGATAATGGTATTTGAACTTGCAAAATTATTGGAGCGTGAGGTTCCTCGTGAAAGAAAAAAGGTAAGTATGCAATAATTATTTTGGGGCGATCTTAGTTGTTTGTTACTTGTTTGTGTCTTTGCTTTAAATTCTAAAAATGTTTTTCTTTGTTGTTATGTTTGCTTTCCTGAAGAAATTATATAGTAGAAAAAGAAATTGACTTTGCCATGGCACTTGTGCCTAATTAAATTTCAGAGCAGCTACTTAAAATGTTTGAGAGATCATGAATCAAGCTAATTGTTTTAGACTAATAGTTATATGGCAATTACTCTTATGCCACAAAGACACGAAAACATTAATGATTTGATGCTTGTGTATGTTGCTAGTTTTTAATTATGTTGTATAACAACCTTGGCTGATGACATATGTCTTGAAACTGCAGGAAAAAAGATTTTGGTAACCTTAAATTAAAATCCTGTGTTTGTCTGGATCTCAAGATTATTCTTCGGAAAATGACACTATTGAATGTTATGTCAACAGAAAATCTGGTTGAAGAACAGAGACAATTTGATGCCGTAATTTCTTTAGAGGTATGATTTAGCAAGTAATACCCGACTCTGTTCTAAGATATTTTAACTTAATTGCAATCCAACAGTTCTAGTAAGCTGTACTTACATCATTTGTATCTTTTGCTTTGCAAGCTTTCACTATCTATTTGGACTTTGCGCAGTACATTGAGTAAAGTCCTTGGTCTTTTGAGCAGATTTACTCTTTTTTAACTTTGATGCACTTTCTCTCATCTGATAATTGGAGGCCGTTAGAGTCGGACTGTTACATACTGATGCAGATGGATTTATGTAATTTGATACTTGTATTATAATTAAATAAGATGAAGTTGATGGCGATCAAACAGGTCAGATATAAACATTTGTATACACATCACACATGAACATATGAAACGAATAATGGAAGTTAAAATCTTTTTTTTTTTTTTTGGGTGAGGGAAGTGGGTGTGGGAAGTGAATATTTGGGCCTAGTTTAAGGTGATTTCAACTCCTTGTTTTTTTCCTTTTTAAAAGTCCATTTGCATTATCTTTTATTCTGCATTTTTATAGTTGGGTTTGATTATTTTGATTTTTATTTAAGCTGATAAACAATGTATAAGTAACCTCTGAAATGGTTGAATGTAAATGACATGTTACAAAGCGATGGACATATGAACATGAGCTAGGAAGTCTGAATGCTGAAGTGAAAATGCAACATTCGGGTCAAAACCTCCCCTGTTCTGAGTTCCCAACTTTTGATCTGATCTCTACTAATATGTGAATCTTATTTTCGTCTTTGCGTAGGTAATTGAGCATGTAGCAGATCCTGCTGGATTCTGCAAGTCACTATCCGCATTGACCATCCCTGGTGGCGCTACTGTTATATCCACAATTAATCGTTCAATGAGAGCATATGCAACTACGATTGTTGCAGCAGAGTATCTCCTACATTGGGTACATATATTTAGTAATTCCTACTAAATTCTGGTCATTGTTGGTTTATGTGTCTACTCAGATGGATTGATTTCTTGCAAAACTTAAATGATCCCAAATTGTTCCATAGCTGTGCATATATGATATTTGTGTATGGAGATTTGCTGGTGCACTTTAAAACTATGGAGCCAGTTAAAGGAAAGGTGTTTGTGGATAGTTCTCTTCTTTTAGCTTAAATTGAACTTTCAATTTATGCGGATCATGTTAATGTTCTTGCTTTATCATACGTGTAAATGGAAACAATTCTGTTTAGCGTATTATGTCCTGGAGATGATTATGCTTCTAGGTATGCCAATTACGTTCTGCTATTGAATTTGCTAGGATACATCTTGCTGATATATACTATCATTTTCTCTGCACGAGAGTTGCCATGTGAAACGGAAAATTTCTGCTGATTATCTGTAGCAAGGAAATACGGAAAGTTGGTGTTCCTCAAGTATCAGCCCTGCTTCCCATGTCTGTGTTTGTTTGTCGCCTTCTTGCATTTGCTTTCATAGAGTTAGAAGAGAGGAAGAGTTTAGATTGATTTTACCATTCCAAGAACATAATGGCTGTACATTGATCATATTGCTGTCAGCTTAGCTAAACATATTCTAATAGTTCTAAATGGACTTTGCAGCTTCCTAAAGGGACACATCAATGGTCAAGCTTTGTAACCCCAGAAGAACTGGTCCTTATTCTCCAACGTGCTTCTATAACTGTAAGTGGACTACCTGCCTTTCTGTTTTCAGCTAAATCATTATCAACCCCATTTCTGTGTTTTTGCGCCACTCGGAATGGTAATCTTGTGCATTTGTTAGGTGCAAGAGATGGCTGGATTTGTATACAACCCTTTGACAGGTCGTTGGTTTTTATGTGATGACATCAGTGTTAATTATATTGCTTTGGGAACAAAACCAGCGAATAGTGATGAAAGTCTAGATTAAGTTGCAATAAAGTTGTCGATTTTATTCTGTTCTTATCTCTTAAGCCGTCCTGTAATTGTATGTAATCTCTTTTTTCCACTTTGTTGGATGGTGAATGCAATGCCAACCATCTGTTCTCTCTTTTTTTGTTTCCCTTGGAGGGTTTGAGCTATGTAATTTTTCTTTTTGAATATTCTGAAGTACTAGCAAAAATCATGGTATTGGAAAATACATCAAGTTATAGGCAAATTTCAAACCTGGAAAATAAGGAGACTAAAGTCTGGCCACTTTTACTATTTTTTGAAGAAATCTTTTCTTATATAATACAGTACCGTGAGCCTGGAAAAAGGGAGTGCATTCCAGACATTTTTCCCCACAGATTGTTTCTTTCATCTTATTTATCTTATTAATCGAGCTAGTAGGATAAGGATATTCGTCTATCAAGAATATGTAAAGTCGGTCAGGGATGCAACTGCAATCAGAAGACAAGAAGCCTTGTCTCAATAGCTAATGGGGTCATAGCTTGACCTCCCGCAGCAGGTTGAGAATCAAGTACAAGATCCATGTAAGCCCTGTGACGAGAATTGATGGGGTTCAGACATTGGTATAGAATCACGAAAAGCTTTAAGACAGGTTTTAAAGAATCTCGTTGTGAATTTCGTGGTAATATTTGATTGCATCGTTCTTTCCACCGATTTCTGATTTGTGGTGAATGTTAGGGAAATTTGAGACGATTTTAGGTATACAAAGACAAAAAAACTTAATATTCAAATGCAATGTCTTAAAATGAATCTCGTCGTTTAACACCATGAAGCAGACGTGAGAGAGACTTTTGTCTTCGTGAGACATACACCTCGTGTGTTTTTGGTGACCATAAAATAAACTGAAATTGGCCAACTCTCGACTCTCAATACCCACAGTTGAATTACAGTACTAAGAGTTATTGCTTGACATAACTCGTAGTCGTTGAGGAACATATAACACGTGGGTTATATAATGTAATTGTAACTTGTTTCAATTGGAGATAAACTGTTTTTTGTTTTTGGCAATTTGGTTAGCTCAGACTAGAAAACAGTATTGAAGGAATAGTCTTCGAGGAGAATTCTTATTTACTCATAAGGAGGTATGATGTACAATCTGATAATATTATCTTTATACTATAATTTATCCTTTTTTTTTTTGGGTGCTTATGCTTTCATGAGCCGAGGGTCTATTGAAAACAACTTCTCTATCCTAACAAGGTAAGGGTAAGGTCTGTATACATACTACCCTCCCCAGACCCCACGGTGTGAGATAACACTGGGTATGTTGTTGTATAATTTATTATTTTTTTCTTATCAATATTTTGTTAGGATGTTGTCATTATTTAGTATCTTAATGTAATTTTATACTGTTAGTACTAGGTTTGCATGCTTCTATAATATTTTCAAATTTTCAACCTCACACTTTATTAAGTTATGGATAGTAAATTTTAAAACTTAACAAGGCGTACCATGCATCGGGACGTACGCCATACCTTGTCCTATATCATCAGGTAAAACACCTTGCATTGTGCCCCTCTTACACTATTCATATGAAACTAGTTTTATTTGATGTCCTCAGACTTCCAATTTCCTATTTTACAAGAAATCCAATAGCACTATTTGCAATACTATGGATTGAAAACAATGGAAAGTATGACACTCAAGCCCACAAAAGTTTTATGAATAAATACAGAAATGCACTTTGATGTTGCAGAAAACAAAGTAATCATCATTTTCTTCAATAGCCGACTTTGATGCTTTCAGGGCCAGTGTAGAATCTCTCTTACCGGCTTGTAAATTTTGATCTTGAGGAAGAAGCCATAGAGGAAAAACCACCTGGTTTTTTTGCAGGAGAAATGTGGCTGGGAAAATTGAAAAATTAAAAAGAAGATTAGATAATAATAGAATAGAGTATGTTGAAGCATCAAAACTGTAAGTAGGTCTTTACCTGTGGCTGTGATTTCTTTGCACAGCCTTACTCTTCATAGCTGCGAGATTCTTTACTTCTCGACTGTAAGAAACAGCAGAAACAGAATCAGCTACCTGAATAAAGAAGCCCTTTCAAAGAAGCAGAGCTAATTGAGCAACTCGCACAAAAACATATACAAGTTACTACAAATGTTAAACTTCTTAACACAAAATTTTCCAATCAAACTGCATATAAGCTGAAGACCAAGAGTATACATTCGATACACGCTCATGAACATAGAGATAGTTGAGGACAAATTTAAGAACACAAACACCAACACTGGGAAAGATATCCAATATGGAGTGGGGGAAAGAGTGCCTATAGTTGCATGAATACAATATCAGAACCATGTGTTCTAAAGAGGCCAAACTTACCTGTTGACAAACTCTATTTTTGCCTTCTTCATCAAGGTACTCTTTGTGTTGCCAAAACTGCTACCAGGTCCACTACCTACACATTATCTCTTTACTCAGGAAAAAATAGAGAAGGAACCTTATTACCTTGTAAGGTGTATTATGACAAAATACCATACATTCTCCAATAAACATTACGTATTGACTTTGACAATGAAAAGGAATCTGAAGAAAACATGAAGCATACCCCAAAAGCTTCTTTTATTGCTAGAAGGTGGAACCTTTGTGCAGACACGAACTTGTCGGCTTTGTCGTTCTACAAAGACAAAAGAGACAGTCCGACTATAAGCCAAATATAACTGTAAACTTATACCATATCTCCACAACAAGAGAAATAAGTTAAACAAGTTTCAAGAACTAGATATAGTTAGATGTGATCACGACACAACCTATCACCATAATAACCAAATTCAAATTTCTGAGGAGGATACTTAAATACTCTTGAGCTGTTACTGAATTTTGTAATTCATTCTTAAAAGTACTATGAGAGGATGGGAATACTTACTGGGAAAACAAATCAAAGAACAAAGAAAACAGAAGTAAAGCACATACTTGCATCTTCTTTTTGATACAATTCCTTGATTCTTTCGAATGACCTTTGTTGAGTCTCCTCCACTTCTTTTGTCTTTGCCTGCAAGTAAATTTTATACCCTTTAAATGTTGAATGATTTGGTAATCACAATAAGAAAAAGATACGATCTAATACAAAACATACATCAAAATAAAAAGGGCCAGCCCGGTGCACTAAACTCCCGCTATGCGCGGGGTCCGGGAAGGGTCGGACCACAAGGATCTATTATATGCAGCCTTACCCTACATTTCTGCAAGAGGTTGTTTCCACGGCTTGAACCCGTGACCTCTTGGTCACATGGCAACAACTTTACCAGTTACGCAAGGCTCCCCTTCACTACATCAAAATAAAGGAGTAAAAAGTATGGAATGGAAGAACAAGATATGAAACGATAAACCACCTCATACAACTGCTTCCATTTAAATGTTACTTTCTTTTGCTTCATTCTCTCGACCACCTGATTGGTGCTCTTCTCACCGAACTGAATCTGGTAGAACCTCTTCCAAAGCCTATCCGTCACTTGACTGAGATCTCTTCCCTGAAAGAAGAATTCAAAAGTAAAAATTTTTAGCCTGCTTTGTAACACTGTAAGAGGATAACCCAAACATAGAGTTTCTTACTTGTGTTGAATGCTCCACGTGTATTAACTGTTCAAGAGAACAGTGAGGCAAAATGCGCTCTAGTAGATGAGAATCTGTTTCACCAACATCCCCTAGGTATCTGACATTATATATAGCTGTCTGAACACATAAATCTACCAGTGAAGGAACCATACGCCTCATTGCTATACGTTGTTTATGCCGACTACGTGCTCCAATCTATTCTGGCCACGTACACCTCCACAGGAAAAGCTAATCAGCAGCAAGAAAAAATTGGCAGAATATAATCCAAATTTAGAAACATTTATTAGATCCAATACTAAGCCAGACAAACAACAACTTCCTGCTTTGAGGCCTCTAACCTTCTGCACCTTTCTTGCTGTACTCCAAAAAATACGTTTTGCAGGTATATAGTTGAATTTTCTTGTTTCACATTGCAGGTTATGAAAAGATACAAAATGATACACGTGTATATTCCTTACTACATAATTCCAGCTTATATAGTCCCTCTTTACCAGTTTATTTGATCATATTTCCTTTTTGGTCCATTCAAAAAAATGACCCTTTCTATATTTGAAAACAATTTATCCCATTAAAATTTTTCTAGCCACACAAATGGACATATAAGTTTCAAAAGTCTTTTTTTTCTTTCCTTCTTAAACTCCGCATTTAGTCAATTAGTTCACATAATTGACATGGAGAGAGTAAAATTTTCAGAAATTTAAAATTCGTGGATTATACATAAAGCAACGATTTAAGGCTTCGATTAATCCTACAGTAACCGTCCGGAAGATTATAAGTCAACGGTAATTACAATTAAATGATCAAATCAACTGGATCATTGAATTCCGCAAAGCTGTAGGCATAAGAATTCAGGTATATAAATTTAAGGATCGAATATTAAATTATTACTGAAACAGGAACTAAAAGAGAACTGAAACTCACCGGCACGTGATCGGAGCTGAAATCGGCTGACGGACTCCGACAAAGAAAAATCTGAAATCTGAAATTGAGAAAAAGGAATTTGGAATTGCAATATGATTTTTACAAACTTCTATGCATCGGAGGATTCATGAAATACTGAAAATAAAATAATTGATCGGTTGATGGAAGAAGACGAAGACGCCGATGAGAGGTAGGTATATCCCCTAAAGTAATATCGAAAGCGTTAGAGCACGTGTTCGTACGCGCTATGGCTGGCAGGTAAATATGGGGCCTTCGAATTTGGATTGAAAATTGAGAGAAAATCATATATAGCCGCCCGCTGAAAACTTATAACAGCATATAGCCATAAAATTATATCCTACATATTATAGCCCTAAACTAATTATAACGGCTAGCAATTAAAATTATAAAACACAGAACTTCAGACAGAAACCATCGGGCCATATCATTGGCCCAACACCTGAAAAGAAACCCACATGTTATTCCCAACGAATATCCTATATATTTTTAATTCGTTCGTCCTTTAGTTTCTATTTTTTATGGTCTCACAAGCATTTCTGATTCGCCATGTGTTAATTTTTTTCTTCTAATAAGTTGATAAAAAAAAATTCGAAGAAGAATTGGTGAAAATTTTTATTTGGTAACTACCAAATTAAAGCATCGTCTATTTGTTGATCAGAAATAAATTCAGCAAAAATTAAATTATTTAATTTCATGGAACGATAGGAATATGTGCTATTAGAAAATAATTATAACAGGTCGACAAAATAGATTATTGCAAATGACTAAGTATTAGAAACTACTTAGTCAGTGTATACTGACTAAGTACACTGTATTACAATAATTTTACACGATACACTTATTGAAATGTAAAAGTTTTATGATTGTTCTTTCTCAAATAACTATGCATAACGTTGAAATATATACAAAATAGAATTTTACTATACAATTTAAATACAATAGACGTCACTATACAAAAAATATACAAAATAGTCTGTCACTATACAAAATATATATTAAATAAATTATCATTATACAAAATAAACTGTCACTATACAAAAAATATACAAAATAGACTATCATTATACAATTTATATATAATGGACCGTCACTATACAAAATATATACAAAATAGACTGTCATTATACAAAAAATATACTAAATATACTGTCATTTTACAAAATATGTATAAAATAGACTATCACTATATAAAAATATACTAAATAGACTGCTACTATACAATTTATATACAATAAACTGTCACTATACAAAATAGACTGTTATTATACAAAAAATATACAAAATAGACTGTCACTATACAAAAAATATACAAAAATAGACTGTTATTATACAAAAAATATACAAAATAGACATTTCATATATGACCCGCATTACATATTTCATTCAGTTCTTAGCTAATACTTATCAGATCCAGAAGTACAAAATACAGTTTAAAAAGGCAAAAAAAGTGCTACTCTATCGCGCTAGGGAGGGTCGAACCTACGGCCTTCAGCTTGGAAACAGATGCTCTATCCATTGAGCTACAGGCGCTTGTGTTGTAATGCTCATTCCTTTCGGCTACTATATGCAATATGTTTGGGCCGAAGGGACATTTTCTGTAAGTGGGCCAAAACATGGGCTATTAAAAGTTTGAGGGGCTATAGAGGGTAGTTTTCGTAAAAATTGCACGGGGCGCCCTATTTGGGCGTCCCTTTTTAACTTGTAGCCGCTTCGTCTTTCTGTTTGCACCCGTACCCACTTTTTAAAAAACTTCAGCTTCCATTTCTCCTCCCCTTCTCCTCTTCTTCTTCTTTGTTGGTGCTGCTAAAGCCCCTTTTTAACCTGTAGCTCTCTTTCTCCTCCCCTTCTCCTCCTTCATTTTCTTTTTTCTTCTTCCTGATTCCATCGAATCCATATTCCAATTCTACAAGAAAAAAGATAAATGAAGGCTGACATGGTGGATACATGGATGGATTTTACTAGAATGATATCCAATTTGTTTTAATTGTCAACTGACTCGAAAAGAAACTTTAGTACTTGCCTACTTGACAATGAATTTCTGGGTATTTCCTCCATTTGGATCTTTCTAGATCACTTGTTGGAGTGTTTCGCTTTCTGAAGCTATGAATCGAAGAGGAGCAATAAAAAAATTAACATTAGCAGCTAAAAATTAAACTCATCAAAGCTCTAAAGCTGAAGTTTTCGGGTTACTAAACAAAAATTCAGCTCTAAAGCTGAAGTTTCCCCGTTACTAAACAAAAACTTATAAAATAAAACTTCAACTCTAGAGCTGAAGTTTTTATTTTATAACGAGTTACAAAACAAAAACTTCAGCTCTAGAGCTGAACTTCAGGCCCAACTACTAAAATGCTAAAGTTTTGTGTAATTGCCTTTGCTACTTCAACCCCGTGTGCTGAAGTTATGTGAAAAAAGCGGGTACACTTGCAATTGTTTTTGCAAAGCGGGCATAGGTTAAAATGTGGCACAAAAAGCGGGTATAGACGCAAATGCCCCGTAGTTTTCTCTTGAAGATTCGGGCCCAAATTAGTAAAAGAGCAGTCTCCAGGTGGGCTTTGGAGGAAAAAAAGTGGACTCCTTGTGTGATTGGCATACAACTTTTATGGGATTATCAGAGAGGGGAAGTGCACGGTTAGTCATTAATAACATATTGTATTTACTTTTAAGCTACTGTTTAAAATGTCTTTAGTCTTTATCCATTACTTTAATAAACTTTAACTGTCCGGACGAAAATACCCTTTTGCTCATGTCCTTAACTTCAGGACTTCAGGACTACATGTCCTTAACTTTTGAACTTGTAACTCTAAGTTCAGGACCAAGTGTCCTTAACTTTTGAACTTCGAACTCAAACTTCAGGACCAAGTGTCCTTAACTTTTGTACTTTAAGTCAAAGTTGAGGAACAAGTATCCTTAACTTTTGAACTTGTAAGTCAAAGTTAAGGACCTATTGTCCTTAACTTTTGATCTTGTAACTGTAAGTTAAGGACTGACTGTCCTTAACTTTTGTACTTGTTAGTTTAAGTTCAAAACAAACTGTCTTTAACTTTTAAACTTGTAAGTCTAAGTTAAGGACCTATTGTCCTTAACTTTTGAACTTAGAACTCAAACTTCAGGACTAAGTGTCCTTAACTTTTGAACTTGTAAGTCTAAGTTAAGGACATATTGTCCTTAACTTTTGAACTTATAACTGTAAGTTAAGGACTGCCTATCCTTAACTTTTGAACTTGTAAGTCTAAGTTAAGGACATATTGTCCTTAACTTTTGAATTTATCACTGTAAGTTAAGGACTGCATGTCCTTAACTTTTGAACTTGTAACTGTAAGTTAAGGATTGCCTGTCCTTAACTTTTGAACTTGTAACTGTAAGTTAAGAACTGCCTGTCCTTAACTTTTGGACTTGTAAATTGTAACTCTAAGTTCAGGATTTCAGGACTATATGTCGTTAACTTTTGAACTTATATGTAAGATTATCATGTTCAAGATTTTTGGTATGAATTAAGGTTTATGCTTACATGTGGTATCAAGAGTCTTGATTGTTTGAACCATTAATCTTTGTTTACTCGTATAATATGAACGAAATCACCATGGATTTGATTGAAAAAAATCTCTTCATCAAATCTGCAAGAACATTACTATTCATGTTTTCTCTTTTCTCCAATTTAGAGCCTTTGTTTGTGTCATATTATTTATATTAGTTGATGTTAAAACGAAAGAATAATAGCTACTAAAAAATTAAAATGATAATTTTAAGCTTATTTCTCCCAAATTGTTGTGACATAATGGGGACACTTCAGGCTGCGTCAGTTACAACATAAGTATGTAATAGGTTTGGAAAGAAAAGCAATGGAAGAAAGAGTAAAAATATCTTCTTATATTAATTTTAATAGAATAGTGGCTATTTTTGCTCAACATTAGAATTGCTGGATAAAAAATAAATACCACCTTAAATAGTGGCTACCCCACGCCATTTCTACTTATCAGAGCTTATGCCGGGCTACTCTATTGGATTATGCTTGTTTGGATGGTTGTTAATGTTGTATTTTATCAATAATTTAAATATAATACTTATTTTGATTGTTACTTAAATTTTATTGTATCGTATCGTTAAATTCGTCATTACGTAACAATGAAATGTACTACTTTATGAAACTACCAATTTGGTGTGGCCGCATTGTTACCTTATTTTTTTTCCTCATCTTGCCCTTCCTTGTGATTAAATTAAATACACTCTCTAGCTTTTCTCTCAAGGCGCAAGATAGTGGTGATTTCTAATGTACGCCCTCGTCGGAGATGGCAAGGGGCCGGGCGAAAAAGGAAGTGAATAAAATTGAGCTATTAAATGTGAAACTAACAAAGATCAATGGACGAACGATGAGAAATGATAATTTAGAACAGGAGGATCCAAGAGGGCGTGCAGAAAAACTAAAAAACAGAAATTTAAAATTACAAAAAAAGTAAAAAAATAAAATAAAAAATTATGCGGGTTGGGGCAGTGGAGGGTGGGGGTGGTGCAGAAAATATAAAAAAATAAAAATTTTAAAATTACAAAAAAAAGAAATTCAAAAGAAAAACATTTTTTTTTGTGCGGGGTGGGGGGCAGTAGGGGTGGGGTTTGGCGAG
>MU768346.1:245728-267264 GCA_026770625.1 Nicotiana glauca
GGTGGGTGGTGGCGGAAAAAACTAAAATTTGAAAAAAGGGCCTTTTTAGAGAGAGAGGAGGTAGGCATTGCACCAACGAAGATGGTGATTGAGAAGATTACGCCACCCGAAAAGGGGCCCTTGAGCAAGAACTTGATGACTACTAGCACACCAAGAGATCAATTGCAACAAAAGGAAGGAACATGACCTGCTCTACCTAGCCGAGTTGAGAAGAATAAAATACCAATTTCCGATGTATCGGTAGCGGCAGGAGCAAAGGAACTAGGAAAGGATATATCTACTCGGGGCAAACAGAGTGAAACCCTAGGGGCGGAAACGAACAAGGCGCAACGACGACTGGATCTAGGACAAGCTTCAAATTCCAACCAACCATGGGTGAACCTTTTCGAAGGAAACAAATATGCCTCCAGAAGTACGAATATGAGTTATATTCCCCCTACTATACGATGGATTTAAAATTGTGTAACTAGAAAAAAAAGTGGAAGAGGAAACAGAAAAATGGATGAAGGAAATTATCTTCTATGTGGTGGGTGATTCCCCTACAATTGGGGCTGTAGAGAGGTTTGTGGCAAGCCAATGAAGATTGATGCCAAGCCAAGAGTCTACTACCATAATGATGGATACTTTCTGATCTAGTTTCAAAGAATAGAAGATAGGGACAAGACACATATGCATCCCCTAGTACAATCAACAACATGCCGATAATAACAAGGGAATGGACAACTGACTTCAATTTCATCGATGAAGTGTTGAATACTCTGCCACTATGGGTAAGATTTCCCAACCTAGTGCTGAATTGCTAGGGGCGATGTCCCTAAGTAAAAAAAACAAGCAGCTTGGGAGTGCCATTGTACGCTGATGATTGCACTACCAAAGTTGAGAGAATCTCATATGCTAGGGTACTAATTGAAATATATATTACTAAAGATCTTCCAGATAAGATAGAGGTGAAGGACCCCAATGGTAGATGTTTGAGCAGACAGTCACCTATGATTGGCGCCCTGAGTATTAAAATGTTTAGAACCAGCTGGGGAATTCATGCCAGCAAAATAAGAAGAAAAAATGGGAAAAGAGAAACCAAAGCAAGTAGGGAAGAATTCTCCTAAGAAGAGGCATGATTGGCAAGCAAAAGGGGTAGTACAAATAGAAAAAGACATCAAGCATTCCTGAAAAAACAAAGATGACACATGCCCCAAATAAAGGGCCAATAAATAAAAAAGAAACAGGAAAGAAAGTTTGGTGGACAAAGGTCATGGGAAAATCAGCAGGCAAGTCTCCAGCAACGAGTAACAAAAATGAAGGCACGGAGCCAAAAATGGATTCGATCATCTAGCAACAGATAGTCCTATGCAATATTGTCACGATCTAAATTTTCCTCCATCGGGTGTCATGATGATACCTAGTCTTAGGGACTAGGTAAGCCTAACAACTTCTGAAAATAATAACAAAATAAATAAAGATTAGCAATTTCAAATTTAGAATTCTCTATACAAGTATTACAATCCCAAAACCGGTAGTACAATTCATAAGCTCTACAGAGTTTGCTAGAAAACCTCTAAATACAACTATTTTGAAATAGGAGTAAACAGTGTAAATAAAAAAAAACTAGAAGGCGACTCTAAATCCTAGGAACGTAGCAACAAGTTTACCTTGAGTCTCCACCGTAAGATCTGAACAACTAGCTAACGATCGACTGAATCTGCAATACCTGGATCTGCACAAAAATGTGCAGAAGAGCAGTATGAGTACACCACAGCGGTACCCAACAAGTATCAAGACTAACCTTGGTAGAGTAGTGACGAGGGGCAATCAAGACACCAACTGGACTAAATAACCTGAACAAGTATAAGTGTAGGACTAACAGCAATACGATATCTCTACAAAGCTATGCATAATGACAACGATAATATGGTACTTGCAATAAGAAATAGAAACAACAATTAGCAGTGGAATGCAATATGTAACAACACGGTAGGGTAAGCTGGGCGCAGTCTAAACCCGGAGAACACAACTAAAAGAAGGACATGTATCACCTAGATGAAAATAACCGCTTTTACATCAGGTTTTATCTAATAATCACCACGAGGCACCGAACCTAAAAATATTCATAATTTACGGGTTCCAATTTGTGAACCCTAAACACTTGGCATCCTGTGCCTTCGCTACAAACAATAACTACACGGAAGACTCACATGCCAATAGAACCAGATGATGGTGTGAATCAATACTCAACAATATCAAGATCCATCCTATTAACCGATAAGAGTGACAACTGCGTGTATGCTTGTGCAAATGTTCTAACATAGTTCATGCCAGCTAGTAAGTAAAGAGAAAACGGACATCACATAAAATGTTTTCCCATAATTTTTCACAAGATAAAACTCGCACAAGTAAGTCTACTACTACACAAATATCAACAATAAGAATGCCCACAGGCCATCACAAGTCACCATAAATCAATCCCTGACATATCCCACCTTGTCTTTCCAAGTGTGCAATTAGTAAAGTAAATGCCCGCCTTGTCTCGCCACATGTGCATAATAATGTTCTCACCTTGTCTCTCCACTTGTGCAACCCCCCATATATATATATATATATATATATATATATATATATATATATATATCCCACCTTATCACGCCGCATGTGCAAATATCAATAGTAACAATAGCACAGTAGGAATCTCGAACAACCCGATAACACCGCACGACAGAAACCTCGTCAATCACAATAATAATTGCACAACAGGAATCTCGTACATCACAATAATAACCGCAGACAGAAACCTCGTACATCATAACAACAAGAACAAGAACAACAATGACAATAATACAAGAGTATAGCAATTAAATGAACTCAGAAATTCTAGAACTCAAACAAACAGAAGAACTAGTTCACAAGGAATAACCACAATAGAGGATGGTAGTCATAATGAGAACAGTTTAACAAGGGAGAAATAATATGTAACAACGGTTCCACAAAGTACAATTCAACAATAAGGGAGATATCACGAGTCAATAATTCCGATAAGTCAACTAAGATATAGGATGCCTAAACTTCTTTAAGGTTGAGTAATCACGAAAGAAATACTACAAATTCAATTAAGGATAGGTAGCGGGAAGATAATCATAACCTCAATTAAGGATGAACAAATACAAAAGAGATAATAATAATAATTTCAAGTAAAGATAAGTAGTTAAAAAGATATCATGGAAATAAGAGAGTTAAAAATCTTCAGTTACGTTATATAAGAGTCAAATAGGCAATAAGAGTGGATCATGAAGTAATTAATTCCAATTAAAGTAGGTAGAGTTGAGACTAGTAATTTAGAAAACTTAATCAATACAAAACAACTTCATACTCAGTGAATACAATGACCTAAGAACCCTAAAAGGCCAACTTTCGACAAATAAGCCCAACCACGTACTCGTCACCTCGCGTACACAGAATTCACAAGATACAACTAGCATAGAAGACTCAAAATCCTAAGGGGTAGTTTCCCCACACAAGGTTAGATAAGATACTTACCTCAAAAAAGACAAACCGATACTCAAAAATGAACTTCTCGGGTGAAATAATCTCCGAACGGCTGAAATCTAGCCAAAATAACTTCAAAGCATAAATAAAACTCATAAGAAACTATTTCGGGGTCATAAAGCCTCAATCTTTATCAAAAACTAAAAATCAACCCAAAAGTCGACCCCGTGGCCCGCACCTCGGAACCCGACAAATTTCATAAAAATCGAACACCCATTCCTAATCATACAAAAATTATCAAATTCCGATATCATTTGGTCCATCAAATCATCATTTTTCATTTTGAAAGTTTTTACAATTTTTCCCAAAATTTTCACTTTGATTCTCATCATTTTGATGTCAAAACTCAAATAAAATCATGAAGTATAATTAGAAATTGATCAAGAGAACTTAACCAACGATTGTAGATGAAATTTCTCTCTCAAAATCTCCCACTCTTGGACCTAGGGTTAAAAAATATCAAAAAATGAAGCAAAAACTCGAATTACACAGCTGAAAACAAGCTGCAGATGTCACATTTGCGATCCAGGGCTCGTAATTGTGAACCCTCGCAAAAGAGAAGAAGCCTTCGCAATTGAAAACAAGAACAAGGCCGGAAAAGGTCGCATTTTCGACAGAAAGTTTGCAATTGCGAACTGGGCATCGCAATTACGATAGAAATGTTCGCAATTGCGAGCACACCAGAATCCAGTTGTCTCCCCGACACAGAAATAAGCATAACTCCCTCATACGATGTCCAAATTCAACGATTCTTTTTGCTGTGAATCCATAATTACGATACGGATCTAATGGTTCAATAAAAACTACATTTGGAGCTCATTTTCTTAATATAGCACCATTTATGCTTGAAAAACGATGATGAAACAACAAAAACAAGTGCAGCACAACCTAAACCTATCCGAAACTCACCCAAGCCACTTGAGACCTCGTTCGAACATACCAATAGGTCCTGTAACACAACACGAACCTACTTGAGGCCTCAAATCACGTCAAATATAGTTGAAATTATGAATCACACCAAGATTCGAACTTATGAACTTTCAAATCTTCCAATTTCTAAAACTCGTGCCGAAACCTATCAAATCAACCTGGAATGATGTCAAATTTTGCAGGCAAGTTATAAATGACATAACAGAGTTGTTACAACTCTCGGAATCGCACTCCGACCCTGATATCACCAAAGTCAACTATTGATCAAACCTCTCCATCTTCTAAACTTCAACTTTTCCAACTTTCCCCGAAATGCTTCAAATAACCCTACGGACCTCCAAATCCAAATCTGGATGCACGCCTAAGTCCAAAATCACCATTCGGAGCTGTTGAAATCATCCAAAACCTATTCCGGAGCCTTTTACACAAAAGTTAAATTCCGGTCAACTCTTACCGCTTAAACTTCCAAAACTAGAATCCTTCGTCCGATTTGACTCCAAATCATATGGTAACTGAACTCGACTATGCACGCAAGTCAATACACATAATATGAAGTTGCTCAAGACCTTATGCCGTCAAACGAGACTTAAATTCTCAAAATGACCGGCCGAGTCATTACATCCCCCCTCTTAAACAAACGTTTGTCCTCAAACGTGCCAAGAATCGCCTTGAAGCCATCATATCACTGAATGCACACATCTAGCATACACCCGGGGTGACCCCACGTCACCCTAATCCACATAAGCCTTAGGACACCATCTTAACTGTAATTTATCCCTTCCACCAACATCAATAAACCTTAGAGTCAACATTTCCACCATCCGCTCATCTTCAAAAGACCTAATTCTAAATACATACTCGATATCAGTCTCAACTAGTTGCAATCACTTATGCCTACACCCATAGAGTACAACCACACAACATGACACATCACACATAGGCCTATAATAATAGTTCTGATCACAATAGCTATCCGTAATCAAATCCAGTATCGGCAATTAGCCTCCTTTCCGTTAGAAACCTTTTTCAAACTTCCACAATGCTGAAAATGATGCAAGAAACACGAAGACCTCATAACTATATGCCCGGATCAACAACTTCTCTAGGCACACACCCCACAAGCAAAAACTCAGGAAGCACAGAACAAAAATGACTGAACATGTAAGGAGAAACATATAAGAGAAATATCAAACAAGCCCGACAGGCACAACTCTCTATCAGTACCATCCTATGAATCAATTTAAAAGGAAAAATTAAAGTATATGATCTCATCCTAATATAACATCCGTCGTGGCACACAACCTAGCTCAAACATATCAAATCACGTGGAATCGCAAGGGTCTTAACCTCAACTTTGAATCACAAGTCGAATAAACTTCATACCAATTGAAACCTTCCACTAACTCAATTCTGCTAATAAAATCACAATACTTACTAAACTCTCACCCCGGTAAAGCATCCAAATTACGAATCATAGCCAAATTACTCAGGAATCATATAAAAAACTACCATAATGGACAACAGGAATTCACTTCTAGCCTCGTAACTCTCAATAATGAACAAAAATAGTGATAGACACGGGCTACCACTCATAGAATATCCCGATAAGAGTAAACACATAAGCAGAGACCTAATCATGAAACTCACCCATAAATGAAGCAACAAATAAGGGAACTCAACCCGATAAGAAGAACCAAAATAAAATACGAATGTGCTCCTATGTAACAAATCAAAAGCATATCTATATGACATCATCTGGCATAGCGGCCTCAAGACTACTCTATGAAACACATCAATGGGTCGGGCCTCCCCCTATTGGGCGCCCTCTACTCGCCTAAATACCCCCCTGTGACACATCTATCCAGAGTCTGGGATGATCTCTCACCATGTGGCTGTTATCTCCACACTAAAAGCAACCCCTGTACTGACGTGGTTGTGGGAACTGTGCGGTACAGGTACTCTGAGACCCATGAGTACCTTAAACACCGTACGAAGCCTGAAGTGCAAACTGAACTGGCTGACCCACAAAACCTCTACTCTGACTCCAAAATAAGGACCAGTAGATCTCTCCGGTCTACGAGGCCCCATAGCCTCCCTATCCTCTCTCTCCTAAACTTTCTTTCCCTCTCTCTCTTGGCCCTGCCTGCCCTCTTTTTCCTGGTCCCACATTCCCTCCAATCGGCGAGCGATCACTACCACCTGCTAAAATGAAGCATCCGACTCCAACTCCCAAGCCATGCTGAACAAAATATCGTGCCTAAGCCCCTTAATGAATCTACAGACACGCTCTCCAACTGTAGAGACCAAAGCAGGTGCATGTCTGGCAAAATCACTGAATCTAATGATATACTTTGATACTGACATAGAGCCTTGGCGCAACTACTCAAACTCCGCGCGTCATGCATCCTAAAGGGACTGAGGTACAAGCTCTCTCAAGAATATCTTCGAAAACTGAATCCATGTAAGTGAAGCTGCCTCAGCTGGGCAACCCAACTCATATGCGCACCATCACCGATAAGCTGCTCCCCCGAGCTAGAACGTAGTAAAAGCAACCTCGCTCATCTCTATGATGCCCATAGTACGGAGAATGCGGTGACACTCCTCCAGAAAACCCTGGACATCATCTATCGCCAATTTATGAAGGAGGAAGGGTGGTACTTCTTGTACCTCTCAAGCCTAAGCTGTTCTTCTTCAGATGATGCTGCCCTAACCACGGTCTCAATTGGAACCACAGGCTGTGTTATCATGATTCTTGGAACCTAACCAATATGAACTCACTACTCTAAAGTGTGGGCGGCGGGAGTCTGAGTTCCTCCCCCAGTCTGTGAAGTAGCTGGTACAACTGGAATCAACCCCGCGTGAGCCAATGTACCAGACATGTGTAAGAATTGTGCTAAGGTCCCCTGAAGTTTTGGGGTAATGGCAGACGCCTCCAGTACCTGCCCCCAACTAGAGCTACTGGAGGCTCCTTAACTGCTACTCTGGTAGGTGCTCTAGCTATAGCATGTGCTCCACGTCGACCTCTGCCTCAGTGGCACCTGCTCCGGGAGCAACGTCATCAATAACTGCAACTCGTGTCTTCACCATCTATGAGAGAATGGAATGATAAAATCTCAAACTTCGAGATTAATAAACTCGCATGATAGGAATGAACGAAGTGAAACTGTCCTAATAGTTCCTTAGCCTCTCGAAGATAAGTACAGACGTCTCTGCACCGATCCGCAAGACTACTAAACTCGCTTATGACACATTGCACCTATGAACCTAGAGCTCTAATACCAACTTGTCACGACCCAACTTTCTCTCCGTTGGGTGTTGTGATGGAACCTAGTCTTAGGGACTAGGTAAGCCTAACAACTTCTGAAATAATAACAAAATAAATAAAGATTAGCAATTCCAAATTTAGAATTCTCTATACAAGTATTACAATCCCAAAATGGGTAGTACAAGTCATAAGCTCTACAAAGTTTGCTAGAAAACCTCTAAATACAACTATTTCGAAATAGGAGTAAACAGTGTAAATAAAAAAAAAACTAGAAGGTGACTCTGAAGCTTGAGAACACAGTAACAAGTTTACCTTGTGTCTCCATCGCAAGATCTGAACAGCTAACGATCAACTGACTCTGCAAACCTGGATATGCAAAAAATGTGCAAAAGAGTAGTATGAGTAAACCACAACGGTACCCAGCAAGTATCAAGACTAACCTAGGTGGAGTAGCGAGGAGGGACAGTCAAGACACCTATTGGACTAAATAACCTGAACAAAGTGTAGGACTAACAATAATACAATATCTCTATAAAGCTATGCATAATGACAACGATAATATGGTACTTGCAATACAAAATAGAAACAACAATTAGCAATGAAACGCAACATATAACAACACAGTAGGGTAAGCTGGGCACAGTCTAAACCCGGAGAACACAACTAAAAGAAGAACAAATATCAACTAGATGAAAATAACCGCTTTCACCTCAGGTTTTATCCAATAATCACCACGAAGCACCAAACCTCAAAATATTCATAATTCACAAGTTCCAATTTGTGAATCCTAAACACTTGGCATCCTGTGCCTTTGCTACAAATAATAACTGCACGGATAACTCACATCCCAATAGAACCAGACAAATACTCAACAACATCAAGATCCATCCTTTTAACCGATAAGAGTGATTAACTGTGTGTATGCTTGTGCAAGTGTTCTAACATAGTTCATGCCAGCTAGTAAGTATAGAGAAAATGGACAACACGTAAAATATTTTCCCACAATTTTTCACAAGATAAAACTCACAGAGGTAAGTGTAACAATACACAAATATCAACAATAATAATGCCCCAAGCCATCACAAATCACCACAAATCACTCCGTGACATAGCCCACCTTGTCTTGCCACGTGTGAAATTAGTGAAGTAAATGCCCACCTTGTCTCACCACACATGCATAATAATGTTCCCACCTTGTCTCGCCACATGCGCAACCCACATATATGTATCTCGCCTTGTCATGCTGCATGTGCAAATATCAATAGTAACAGTAACACGTCAGAAACCTCGTACAACTCGATAATGTGAAATTAGTGAAGTAAATGCCCACCTTGTCTCACCACACATGCATAATAATGTTCCCACCTTGTCTCGCCACATGCGCAACCCACATATATGTATCTCGCCTTGTCATGCTGCATGTGCAAATATCAATAGTAACAGTAACACGTCAGAAACCTCGTACAACTCGATAATACCGCACAACAGAAACCTCGTGCATCATAATAACAATCGCACGATAGAAACCTCGTGCATCACAACAACAAGTACAACAACAACAATGACAATAATACATGAGTATGGAAATTAAATCAACTCAAAAATTCTAGAACTCAAGGAAATAGAAGAAGTAGTTAACAAGGAATAATCACAATAGAGAATGCTAGTCATAATAAGAACAACTCAATAAGGGAGAAAATAATATGTAACAACAGTCCGACAAAATAAATTTCAACAACAAGGGAGATATCACGAGTCAATAATTTCAATAAGGATAAGTCAACTAAGATATAGGATACCTAAACTTCTTTTAAGGTTGAGCAATCATAAAAGAAATACTAAAAATTCAATTTAGGATAGGCAGTGGGAAGATAATCATAACCTCAATTAAAGATGAACAATTACAAAAGAGATAATAATCATTTTAAGTAAAGATAAGCAGTTAGGACAAGATAGCATGGCAATAGGAGAGTTAAAAATATTCAGTTAAGTTATATAAGAGTCAAATAGGCAATATGAGTGGATCATGAAGAAATTTATTCCAATTAAAGCTGGTAGAGGTGAGACTAGTAATTAAGAAAACATAATCAATACAAAACAACTTGATACTGAGTGAGTACAAGGACCTAAGAACCCTAAAAGGCCAACTTTCCACAAATAAGCACGAGCACGTACTCGTCACCTTGCGTATACGGACTCACAAGATACAATTAGCATAGAAGACTCAAATCCTAAGGGGTAGTTTCCCACACAAGTTTAGTCAAGATACTTACCTCAAAGAAGACAAACCGATATTCAAGAAAGAACTTCTTGGGTGAAATAATCTCCAGACGGCTCAAATCTAGCCAAAATAACTTCAAAGCATAATTAAAACTCATAAGTAACTATTCCGGATCATAAAGCCTCAATCTTTATCAAAAACTAAAAATCAACCCAAAACTCGACCCTCGAGCCCGCACCTCGGAACCCGACAAATTTTACAAAACTCGAACACCCATTCCGATACGAGCTCAACCATACAAAAATTATCAAATTCCGATACCATTTGGTCCCTCAAATCATTATTTTTTATTTTGAAATTTTTTACATTTTTCCCCAAATCTTTCACTTTGATTCTCACCATTTTGATGTTAAAACTCAAATAAAATCATGAAGTATACTTAGAAATTGATCAAGGGAACTTACCCAACGATTATAGATGAAATTTCTCTCTCAAAATAGTTCACTCTCGGACCTGGGGTTCAAAAATATCACAAAATGAAGCAAAAACTCAAATTACACAGCTGAAAACAAGCTGCAGATATCGCATTTGCAATCCAGGGCTCGCAATTGCGATCCCTTGCAAAAGAGAAGAACCCTTGGCAATTGCGAACAAGAACAGGGCTGGAAAAGGTCGCTTTTGCGACAAAAATATCAAAATTGCGAACTGGGCATTGCAATTACGATAGAAATATTCGCAATTGCGAGCACACCAGAATCCAGCAGCCTCCCCAACACGAAAATAAGCATAACTCCCTCATACGATGTCCAAATTTGACGATTCTATTTGCTATGGATCCGTAATTATGATACAGATCTAATGGTTTAATAAAAACTGCATTTGGAGCTCATTTTCTTAATGTGGTACCATTTTTACTTGAATAAACGACGACGAAGCATAAAAAACAAGCGCAACACAACCTAAACCTATCATAAACTCACCCAAGCAACTCGAGCCCTTGTCCGAACATACCAACAAGTCCCGTAACACAACACGAACCTCCTCTAGGACTCAAATCACATCAAATAATGTCTAAATTATGAATCGCTCTAAGAATCAAACTTATGAACTTTCTAATCTTCCAACTTCTGAAACTCGTGCCGAAACCTATCAAATCTACCCGGAATGACAATAAATTTTGCAGGTAAGTCCTAAATGACATAATGTTGTTCCAACTCTCAAAATCGCATTCTGACCACGATATCACCAAAGTCAACTATTGGTCAAACTTCTCCACCTTCCAAACTTCAACTTTTCTAACTTTCGCCGATATGCTTCAAATCACCGTACGAACCTCCAAACCCAAATACGGATGCAAGCATAAGTCCAAAATCACCATACGAAACTGTTAAAATTATCCAAAACCCATTCTGGAGCCGTTTACACAAAATTCAAATTCCGGTCAACTCTTACCACTTAAGCTTCCAAAGCTAGAATCCTTCTTCCGATTTGACTCTGAATCATCTGGTAACTGAACTCGACCACACACATAAGTCAATAAACATAATACAAAGCTGATCAAGACCTTATGCCACCTAACGGAACTTAAATTTTTAAAACGATCGGTCAGGTCGTTATAAATACAGTATGAAATAGGGCCTAGAGGAAGGGCAATGTAGCACAAGTAGGGGAAGTGAGTTACAACATCTATTCATTCTAAGATGAAGCTAATCACATGAAATGTAAGAGGATTGAATAATTTGTACAAGAAGAAGGAGATGAAGGAGTTTCTAAAAGAATATAATATAGGTATAATAGCTATAGTAGAACATAGAGTGACAGAAGAAGTAGCAAAGAAGATCAAAAATAAAATAGCTCCATAGTGGAGCTGGTGCAACAACTATTGAGGAGGAAGTAGAGGAAGAATATTCTAATCAGCTTAGTTTCACAGCAGAAACTACTCATATACACTTCATTCATGGACAAGTCTGCCTATTGGAGAGCTAAATGGAGACAGGAAAAGTCTATGGCTTACTTAAGACAAATCCACAATGATCAATCAGGACCATGGATAACAATTGGATACTTTAATGTTGTGATGAATATAGAGGATAAAATAAATGGGAATACGAATCAGGAAGCTGAGGTCAAAGACTTTAAAGAGTTCATGTAGGACTATCATATGACAGATCTGAGAAGTAAAGAGGCACCCTACACATGCTCGAACATCTCAGTGAACAGCAAGAATGACAGAGGAGTTGTAAATACCAAATGGATGATGAAGTACCCACACTTTTATGTCATAGTTAGGGGTGTTCATAAAAACCCGAAAAACGAACCAAACCGAAAACCAAACCAAACCAACCAAAAAACCGATACTTTTTGGTTTGGTTTGGTTTTGGTTTTGGTTTTAATCAAAAAACAACCAAAAAAAAAAATACATATATATATATACACACACACACATATATATATATATATATATATATGTATGTATATTTTTATACAAAGTTTTAAAAATTTTATGGTTAATGTTTATCGTCTGCACTTTTAATACAGTTCTTTACCTTTACATTCAAGTTTGATTGGTAAATTTCTTTTGTTAAGGTAAGAATTCTTTTCATGTTAAAAATAATATATTTTTAATTGAGTCTTAAAATTATTCATCACTATTTGATTCAATTATCATCAATATATCTTTGTAAATAATAGATTTCTCAAGGTACAATTGATTTGATAGTGTTACATTGAAAATATGGTTTCCGGAATATGTGTTTGGTAGTGTATGTCATATATTTAAGAAAAAACTGACAAATAACCGAACAACTGACAAAACCTGACATAAACCGAATCGAAAAAAACTGACTTAATTGGTTTGTTTGGTTCTAATATTTGAAAAACCGAATTAGTTGGTTTGATTTATTTTTAGGGTAAAACCAATCCAAACCGAACCATGAACACCCGTACTCATAATCATGGCACCATACTTCTCAGACCATAGTCCATTAGCACTTAAATTGGAGAATCAACAAATTAAGACAAATAGACCCTTTCGACTCTTCAAAAACATAGCAGAATATAAAGACTTCCAACAAAAAGTGTTGGAAGGATGGAATAGTATGGAAAAAGAGGGAAGAATGCAAAGCATATAGGCAAAGCTATAGAGACAAAAACAAGGAATGAAGCAAATTAACGGTACTCATTACTCAGATATTGAGGGTAAGATCAAAAGAAGCAGAAAACAACTGATGACAATCTAGGAGGAGCTAAGATTAAAGGGAAGCACAGAGGCACTAAATGAGGAAGAGAAATCAATTAGACAACAACTGGAAAAGTGGTCATTATTGAAGAAAGTGTTACAAAACAAAATTCCATAAACCAATGGTTGCAATTTGGGGATGCAAATACAACCGATTTTTTTGCCTCTGTAAAGAATAGGCTAGCCCAAATAAAACCAAAAAACTGATGGATGAGAATGGTATGTTGTTGCAAACTGAGAATGCCATTCAAGAAGAGATTATAGAATTTTATAAGCATCTATTGGGTTCAACAACTGATTCAATACATGTAATTAATCTTCTTCTTATAAAAGAAGGACCTTGTCTGAGTAGGGAGATACAACTGCAACTGATAGCACAAGTGTCAATGATGGAGGTGGTCAACGTACTGAGACACATAAATGATAAAAAGCACCAGAATGTGATGGTTTCAATGTCGTCTTCTTAAAAAAGGCATGGAGCACCATAAGAAAGAGGGTAACAGATGGAGGTGTTCAAAACCGAACTGAAATCGAAAATCCAACCGTAAAAGTGGCTTAATGGCTTATTGGTATCATATTATTAGATTAATGGGTGAAGAACGGATTGAAGTTTTATTATTAATGGCTTTTTCGGTTTGGGGGAGGATTAACCAATTTTCTTATCGGATAAACTGTTAACCCGTTAAGAATTTTTATATTTATATATTTTTATATTATATGTATATTAAATATCCCTTCCATTTATCCACTATTAGAAACCCTAAAATCTAATTTCTAATTCCCTCAGCAGTGGTCACTAGTGAGAAGTGAACTCAGATCTCAAAACACATCCTTTTCGCATCGCCTCTCACTCTCTACTCTCTACTCTCTAAAGGTTGATGCAACATAACAACAACAACCCAGCCGCTCTCACATCCCATTCTCTTCTCTAAGAATCAAATCACCTCCTCATTTCCTCCATACGGCCATAGCCTGCGCTTGCTCCTACCTATATTGGATAAGATATTGTATGGTGTTGTGTTTATCTCTTTGATAGAATTTTAAGAATGGTTTTTGTGGTGTGTACTGTGTATGATTAGTGAAGAAACCATTTGCTTATATAAAGGTAAAATCCAAGCCATGTCTGGACTCATTTTGATGGATTATTTGCCACGTTAGGAAGTGCTATGTTAGCTAAAGAATGTGCAAGACTATAAAGCCATAAGCTTGGCTGCATTTTAGCTACTTTTGAGGAGCTTACTGCCTTGCTCCTTAGTGTGTGAAGGTTCAAGTATGTGTGTCCATTATTGGTTGTGTATTGTGATACTATCAGTATGTTGAAAAAGTTTAATATATCCTGTTGTGCAGCTGTGATATCAACCTATCACTGTATTAGTGTGTTTCCAAAATAGGCCTCTGTAGTATAGATTGAAATAGGTCGATAAACTGCCCTTAATCTCCCAATAATAGCTAAATTGATACCAATCCACCCGATATCTTATCAGGTGGCTAGCAGATTGATACATTTAGAAGCCGATAACCGATAAGCCGAATTGTCAAGCGTAAATAACTGCTCGATCCGTCCGATAAGCAACCCTAGTAACATATGATGTTCTGTACTTTTTCCATACAAATAATCTCTACATGCCTATAAATTGCGCTACAGTCACACTAATACCACAAGTTCATAACCCCTCTACTATCAAACAATTTAGGCCTATATCCTATTGTACAATCCTGTATAAACTGATAACCAAAATACTTACAAAGAGACTGCAAGGTGTAATGGATACTATAATCGACCAAAGCAAATCAACTTTTGTCCCTGGAAAAATTATATTAGACAACATAGTCATTAGCCATAGATTGGTCAAAGGATATGGAAGAAAAGGAGTATTCCCAAGGTGTATGATCAAAGTAGATATGCAAAAAGCATATGATTCATTAGAATAGCCTATTTTGAAAAGATTTTACATGATCTAAAATTCCCACATCTATTTATAAAATGTATCATGACCTGTGTAAGAAGTGTATCTTATTCAATTATTATCAACGGGCAACCAAGTGCTCCATTTCTGCTAAGAAAGAATTAAGGCATGGGAATTCACTGTCTCTATTCCTTTTTGTTATTACCTTGGAGTATCTCAACATGAAGCTAAAGACATTGCAGATAAATCCAGATTTTAATTTTCACCCTAAATGCACAAAGCTACAACTTATTCAATTATGTTTTGTAGATGAACTGCTGCTCTTTTACAGAGCAAATGTAATTTTAGTCCAATTACTGATGAACTACTTCAATGAATTCTCAAATTGTTCAGGATTGATAGCAAATAAAGACAGCAACTCCATTTATTTTGGAGGGGTGAGCAAGGTGGTACAAGGGAAAATCCTGACAACAACAGGGTTTGTAAAAGTGGAGTTACCGATTAGATATATTGGGGTCCCTTTGAGTTAGACTCTCCCTAGTTCAATGTCAGCCACTCATAGAAAAGATGCTTGGAAGGATAACCTCATGGACCACAAAATACCTATCATATGTTGGAAGACTCCAACTGATCAAGAATTGCTATTTTTAGTCCAAGTATTTTAGTCTCAAATTTTTTGCTACCAAAAAAGGTTGTGAAGCTGATAGAGGCAACAGGCTGGAGCTTCTTTTAGACGGGCACAATAGAAATATCAAAGAGAGCTTTGACAGTATGGGAAAAAGTCTGTTAGCCTAAAACAACAACGGATTCAATGTGATTCACATTAAAACATGGAACAAGGTGATGACGTCCACAATACACTTCTATAGGAGATATGATATGGTCGTATACAATAATAATTACCCAACTATGAGTCCAGGTCGAATTCACTGGAAGTTATAAGGGGTGTTAGAGGCATATATTTGAAGCAAGCAAATGGTTTATCTAAGATTGCACTTTCACAACAAGGTTTTATTTTTTATGTCTACTGTTACTCTAAAAAATGAAAGCTAAAGAATATACATAGAGATAAATATTTTTGAGGTTTTTCCAAATGGTTAAAGGCCTAGGGCTGTGACCATAACCTAGTTGTTGGCCTAATGGATAAAGACATCAATGCTTGTTTGTTTTGATTAGGGTGTATAGCTCTCAACTTTACATTACCCACTCAATACCTCTCAGTTAGAGAGTGATTTTGTCAAATTTGGCTTTCTCAAGTCCAAATGGCTATCAACCAAAACAGTTGATAAGAGCTTAAGTCGGGTCCTTACGATCTCTAGTTTGAACCCTTTAATTAGGTTAATCAATCGCTCAATTAATCCAATTCCTTGGTAGCTAAGTTATCCTAGATTGAGTCCCTATTTCTCAAATAGAGACTATGTCAAATAGGCATGAATCAATGTTTGCAACCATAAATTTTAAAATTGAAGCATGAACTTAGCTGAATACTCAACACGCAATTATAAATAAGTACTAAATTAAATACCTATAAGGTTTACACACTAGGGTTAGGTCACAACCCTAGTAAAAATCTAGCTACTCATAATAAAAATTGCAGAAAATAAAGATGAAGAGCTAATTAAACTCATAATGGAATATTAAAATGATGAAATCTAATGTTAAAATACTCAAATAAGCTAAAACTTCCTAAAATAGTAAAGAGAAATAGCTACAGCAGCTTTGTATGTTCAAAGTTGACCTAATTTTGTGAAACTCGTCTATTTATATTGGGCAAAAAATCGCAGACAAAAATGCCCCTTGGGAGGTTCTGCGGCCGCACAATTCCATGTGTGGTCTGTAGATTTCTTCAGTTGGCAGGAAGGTGAGTTTTGCACATTTCTGTACTACGACCGCGAGGCAATCTTCTACAGTCACACATTTCTAGACTCCAGACGCGAGGCAATCTTCTGGCTGCCCATTTCTGGATTACGGCCCGAGGCAATCTTCTGTGGCCTCACAATTCTTGTACTCTCTGCACTTCACAAGGTCTCCAGGACTTGGTCTTTTTACATACTCTCTAATCTTTAAATCTTAAGCCTAGTTCTGCAACCGCAATTCATGTGCGGTCCGCACATTTCTAAAAGTCCTATTGGAATTTGCTTCTTGGTTTGCAGCCATAGATGGAATTCTGCAGTCTGCAATTTTTTCTGCGGTCGCATAATTCCTTCTGTGGATTGCATATTTTTACTTCTACGCTATTTTATTGCCTTGTGCTTTGGAACACTCCTTTTTGAGTCGGGTGTCATCTTGATAGACCAAACTTCTGGCATTCCTGCAATTTGCACAATTTCATTAGTTTCAGGAGCACAATTCAGTACTTTCGGACTAAAACAAAAGCTAAAAGGGGCTAATAAGCAGTCAAAATCCCCATTTATCTACTTTCCACAAGCAATGAAATTAATTCCCACCTCCAAAAGTTAAGGGTCATTCCCTCAAATCAAAGGTGAGCCATTCACACATCAGTTGCGACCAACAGTTACCCACACTACTCATGCATTATCAACAAGGCGACACGTTAAGTATTTATGCACATATAGTTCTGTTGTGACATTTGATCTTCAAGAATTGACTTACCTCATCAAGGACTATTGCTCTATCATGTAGGCCATGGTGGACTTCAAACTCTTCCTCTTCTACTTTCTATTTGCAAAGCTCACTTAAGAAATTTTAGCACTCAATCCAAAGATTTATGAAAGGTTCACTCTTCTTTCTCAAGAGAATATCACAAGTACGGCTTCAAGTACCATAGGCTTACCCCTCATATAGATCTCCACTAATGTAAGCTCACTCTATTTGAAATAAAGTAGGACTTCTTTCGGGATGTAATGAAGGCTTTTGGGTTAGGGTACAATACCTTATGGGTAAGTGGTTATCCTTTCCTTAAGCATTCCATCTTTCATTTCTCGGCTCACACTATGCCTTTTCTTAGAGGCATTTTATTTTCACTGGGGACTAAAGAGACTTAGCATCACTCTTTCTTGTTCATTTTATTCTTTTTCTCCCATTTGATTTCTCAATGCTTGGGATCATTACCTCTTTTTGGATCCATTCAACCCTTCCACTTATTCACTTTTTGCATTTTTCTTTTTGTTCTTTTCTTTTTCTTGCCTTCTCTTCTCATAGAGATCATTTTTTTTTCTCTTTTTGTGCCTTGATACCTTTTTCAATTTCCTCATCTCTCCCCCAAACTTATGTTTTAAGCTATTTGTTTCACACGGATATTAAGGAAAGATTGGGTGCCAAGAGAGTGTCACGACCCAAATTTACATACCCGGTCGTGATGGCACCTCTCGTGGAGACAAAGCCAGCCAGTCAACCCAATTCATCATTTAAAAATAATTATTTAATGCAATTATAGTGCAACATGGTTAATAATACCAAATAGCGGAAATATATATAAAAATATGCAGAAATCCAACCCAACACAGCCCTAACCGTGGTGTCACAAGTCACGAGCATCTAAAGGAGACTGAACACCATTACATGGCCAATAATATGTATACAAAGATAAAATCTGGAGTTCAAAAGATGAAGTCCAGTGCCGCGAAAGCTGGCGGTCACCTTGCTCAGCTTCAATAATAATGCCTTCAATCCGCTAATAACCCACTACCGGGGGAAACAACACCTGCAACTGCACGCGAGGTGCAGGGAGTAAAGTGAGTACTCCAACTCAGTGAGTAATAAAAGTAAATAATAGCTGAAAGCAAGAAATCACGTAAGGCACTCCATCATGCTATATAGAACAGTACAACCCTTTTTGAGAAGAATAGTAAAACCGTGAAATCCTTTAGAAAACATCTGGGCTTAGTTAAAACCTCTTTTGAAAATATTCCTTTTCAACAGTTGTGAAAATAATTTCAACAAGTAAGAAATAATCAGAAATCTGCCCCTCGGGCTCAATATCAACCTCTCAGTACAGTATCAGCCCCGCGGGCTCACTCCCAACTCACAAAGTACAACATCAGCCTCTCGGGCACAGCACTCCATTAACAAATAACACCAGGGTATCTGGTAAACAGTACAAGAAGTAGCATGGATGCCAATGATACGAGTGCTGAATGTCATGACAACATTACAAAATAAGAACAAATGCATGAGTGCAATGCAATGCATATGACAGTACACTCTAGTACCCACTGCGGCGTGCAGCCCGCTCTATTTATTTATCGTTGACGGCGCTCACTGGGGGTGTGTACAGACTCTGGAGGGGCTCCTACAGCCCAAGTGCAATAACAAGCCATCTCGTGGCATCAATCAAATCCTGGTTAGTCATTGTTACCTGACCAATTCATATCCCACAGTGCCACTATTACCACTGTTTCAAAATCACTACTGCGGCGCGCAGCCGGATCCATGCTCAGTCCAGAAATCAACATAAGCCCCTTGGGCATTTGTAAAACAGTTGTTCTCGGCTCGAAATATCATTTAAATATTTAAGTTTTCAAAACTTAGAAGTATGACTGAGTTGCAAAACAGTATTTAGAACCTTGGACTGAAACCAAATGATATGCAAGATACGCTAAAACAGTAATATCAATCCCCGAAGGATTCACATAGTTGGCACGAAGCCCAAACATGGCAGTCAGCCCATAGTATGATGATACAAGTAGTTTCAGTCAAATACACGGTAAAATCAACAACCGGGACGGACCAAGTCACAATCCCCAACGGTGCTCTACCCCACGCTCATATCCGGCGTGCAAGTCACCTCAATACAGCACTATGATGTGAAAATCCGGAATTTCAAACCCTCAGGATATCATTTACAAGTATTACTCACCTCGAACCAGTGAAATCTCTAGCTTTCGATGCCTTTTCCCCTCAAACCGGCCTCCATGCGTGTCAAATCTATCCAAAATCAGAGCGAATACATCACAATATGCAAATGGGACAATACCCAATCGAAAACGATCTAAAAATATCGAAATTCACGAAATTTGCAAAACCCGAGCCCCGGGCCCACATCTCAAAAAATTATAAAATTAACATCAACGGATTCCTTATCTCGCCATGAGTCCGTACATACTAAGAACACCCAAATCGGACCACAAATGGCCCTTCAAATCCCAAATTTAGAATTTCAATCTCAAGCCCTAATTTCTTATAATTTGGCAATATTTTCATGATCTTCAAGGATGATTTCACAATAAAATCATGTATTTAGTTCATAGGACTTACCTCCAATCACTTCCCATCAAAACCCCTTCAATTTCCATCTCAAGAATGACCAAAAATGGTGGAAAAATGGGTTGGGTTCGCGGATGAAATGTTTTTAACATTCTGTCCGAGTACTGTAGCTAACACTATGCGATCGCATTAGTGCCTTGCGATCACATAGAACAAAATTCCTGGGCACTGTAGCTGATGTTATGCGATTGCATAGAACAAATTCATGGGTACTGTAGCTAACCCTATGCGATCGCATAGAACAAAATTCCGGGTACTGTAGCTAACCCTATGCGATTGCATAGAACAAATTTCTGGGTACTGTAGCTAAACCTATGCGATCGCATTGGAGCCCTGTGATCGCATAGAACAAAATTGCTGTGCACTGACTGCTGCATTTCTGCACCATTTTCCAACTTCAAAAATTCCCGTTAGCCATCCGAAATCACCCCGAGGTCCCCGGGACCTCAACCAAAAATACCAATACATCCTATAATGTTATTCAAACTTGTTCCATATCATAAAAATAAATCCAAAAACACTAAAACCATCAAATTATGTTGGATTCAAGCCTACGTTTCTTCAAAACTTCCGAAATGAGCATTTGATCAAAAACCCGACCAAACGATATCCGAATGACCTGAAAATTTGCATACATATCCAAAATCACCCAACGAAGCTGCAGCAACTCTCGAAATTCCATTCCGAACCTCGGATCAAAATTTCACCTATCAACCGGAATTCGCCAAAATACTAACTTCGCCAATTCAAGCCTAAT
This sequence comes from Nicotiana glauca, assembly GCA_026770625.1. Taxonomy (NCBI): domain Eukaryota; kingdom Viridiplantae; phylum Streptophyta; class Magnoliopsida; order Solanales; family Solanaceae; genus Nicotiana; species Nicotiana glauca. The sequence goes on from MU768346.1 coordinate 266,810, forward strand.
TCTACACCGGACCTCCAAAATTACTTCCGATCACACTCTTAAGTCAAGAATCATCCCCGAAGCTAACCGAATCATCGGAATTCAAATATGAGCCCTCTAATACATAAGTCAACGTCCGTTTGACTTTTCTAAAACCAACCTTCCTTAAAGAGACTAAGTGTCTCATTTCCTACTAAAACCAATCCAAATCGACTCGATCACCTCAAATACTGATAATGAAGCATAGAGAAACATAAGATCGGGTAAATGGGGAGGTAACTCATGAGACGATGGGTCGGGTCGTCACATCCTCCCCAACTTAAACAAACGCTCGTCCTCGAGCGTACCCAGAGTTGTTTTGGAAGTCCACCAATAGCTGAATAACTTTACCATGCATATACCCGGGGATGACCCCACGTCACCCTATCTAGCATAGGCCCGATAACACAACATAGCTGAATTTTCGCAATCCACCT
>MU768346.1:279843-309515 GCA_026770625.1 Nicotiana glauca
CAGTGCCATTTGCTCTTTGCGTTCGCGAAGGAGCCCCCCCCCCATTTGCAAAGGACAGGACTGGTAAGCCTTCGCATTTGCGAGGCTCTTGTCGCATTCGCGTAGGAAAAGATTTCATGGGCCTGGGCCGTTGCCTTCGCGATCACGAGTCCTTTTCCGCGTTCGCAAAGAAGAAGGTAGTTGGGCAGAGAGTTTTAAAATTGGGACATAGCCCTTTTTGGGTTCATTTATTGCACTCTTGGACGATTTTGGAGCTTCAAAAGGGGGGATTTCAACTTAGCTATTGAGGTAAGTATTTCCTACCTAATGTGAGTTTAATACATAGATTATGGGTAGATTTTAACATATAAATTTGTGGGATTTATGGGTTAGATGAAAAACCTAGGTTTTGATAAAAGTGGAATTTATCCACGAAATTTGTCATGGAATTTAGTAAAAATCATATATTTGAGTTCATGAGGTTATGGGTAACAACTTTCTTCGAAAATTTCCAAAATCCGGGTATGTGGGCTCGGGAGTGAATTTTAGGAATCCTACAATTTGAGGTTGGTTAATCACTTTAATAGTTGGAATATGAACTTTGGAGCATGTATTGATTAATTTATATACCATTTGCCTAGTTTTGGATTGTTTGGCACCGAGTTGAGGCTTTAGAGTGAATTTGAGGCCGAAAGTAAGCTCTGAGACGAGGTAATCTCTTGCCTAACATTGTAAGAGGGAATTTACCCCATAGGTGATTCAAATTAATATTTGTGTCTAATTGTGGGGGCTACGTACGCACGAGGTGACGAGAGTCCGTGCGTAGCTACTATTTATGCTTATTTTCGTGTGGTTTAGGACCCAAATCATGAATTACTTGTAGTATTTGCACCTACTTGTTAATTTAAATGCCTAAATTATATTAAAACTTGTTGGAAGAATTGTAAAAGACCGAATTTCACTTTCTTAAGCTTTGGTCGGATTACTTGACCATAAATGGAAATTTTATTGCATTGTGTATTGGCCTTATAATTGAATGAAAGTTAAATGCTTATAAAGTAACCTCCCTTCTCGTGGATCGGCCGAATGCCTCGGCAGTAGAATAGATGCATCTATGGATCATGACGCACGTCCCTCAATAGTGTACATGTTATTTTGGATCGGGCCTCACGACATCGGCACAATTCATGCTTAATAATATTCAGAGCCTAATCATGTTTGATATTAAATTGTGTTTGTGAGTTTACAAGTATAAATGGAAGGAATTTATTTGGAGTTCATTAATTTGTGAAAAAATTTAATTGTCCCTACTTGTTAGTGAGTTATTGTTGAATATAACCCCTACTATTTTAGAATTTCTGTATTTAAAATTTTAGCCCATGGTAAGTGTCGAAGTCGAGCCCTCGTCACTACTTCTTTGAGGTTAGACTTGATACTTACTGGGTACATGTTGTTTATGTACTCACTCGACACTTCTGCACTAATCGTACAGGATCTGAGGCAGGAGCATATGGCGATTAAATCGGCGCACACCCTTATTACCTGGAGGCCTAGTGGTGAGCTGCTTTTCCTGAGTCATTTCACAGCATCCTATAGTCTCTCCTTACTTTCATTTCTATCTATTTTGATTTTAGATAGTAGCTATAGTTTTGTATAATCTATTAGTGCTCATACACTTATGACACCAGGTCTTGGCACACGCACTAGTAGAATTGTGGTTTTGGTTTATTTCTATAGTTATGATTGCACTCATCTGCTTTCGTCTTATTTATTTTAAGCTTGTTGTCTCTTAATCCTTTAAATCAAGGAAGTTTTAATTGCTTGAAAATTTATTAAAAAAGGGAATCAAGTGGTTAGTTCACTGTTGGCTTGCGGTGGCACTGGGTGCCATCACGACCTATAATGGAATTGGGTCGTGACAAGATGGTATCAGAGCACTAGGTTCATGTAAGTCTCACAAGTTATGAGCAGGCCTAATATATATTGTGGATTGGTGCGGATGCGTCAGTGCTTATCTTCGAGAGGCTATAGGGTGTTAGGAAACTACTCTTTCTTCATCTCCTATCATGCAGTTGATGTTATACTAAGTGTCTTTCTCTTATTCTCTCACAATTTGTGAAAATGCGCACAATAGATATTCCATATGATCGGATCCAACCCTATACCACTATAAAATGGTAAGAGTGGTCGATGCAGCTTTTACCCGAAAGGTCGGGATCGATATCCACAAGGAGCTAATATTGGTTGGGAGTTGGGTTTCTATCCAATTTAGCTATACATGTTGCTCTTAATTGCACTTCTAAACATGTTTGGTTTTGTTTCTATTATTCTTTTAATACTAATTATTGCTAAAAGTAATCTAAGTACAATGTTTTTGTAAGGTTTTTCTTAATTCATAAAAAGCACTAGGGAAGTGACTTACACCTAGGCGAGTATTTAATGGGGTCTAGAATTTAGGACAGACTTATTATATTTTGGATCATGATATAACCTTTGCACATAATTACTCACTCTATACCTCTCGGTAGTTTGAGTGACTTTACCCTAATTGACTTTCTCAAGCCCAATTGGGTGTTCAAACAATGCAAGTAAAATTGGCTCAAGTCGGGTATTACTATCTCTAGGTTTAACCTTTTAATTGGAGTTATCAATCTCTTGAATGCACCCCAATTCCTTAGCCTAAATTTCCTAGATTTAGTTTCTCTTTATCAAGAAGAGTCTATGTCATAAAGGCATGAATCAGTGTTTGCAACCACCAATTCAACAATTAAAGCATGAATCAAGCTAAATATCATTAACCCATAAGCAATTAAGTTCTAAAATTGAAGACACATTAAATATCCACACTAGGGTTGGGTCATAACCCTAGCTAATGGGTTTAGCTACTCATAATCAAGGTAGAAATCAAAGATGAAGATGAAATATAAGCCATAAAAGTTGATTACAAGAAATAAAATATAAGTTTAATATCTAAAACTGCTCTAAAATTACTCTAAGTAGTAAAATACGTCTGTTCACGAATTCCTCAAAACAAAAGATGACCTAAAAATGTGAAAAAGAACTATTTATACACAAATAAAATTTCTGGGAAAAAAATACCCTTACGGAGGTTCCGTTGATACCGAAATAATAGGCGCTCATCGTAAGGACTTTCACGGCCCTGCAAAACAAGCCGCGTTTCTCAGATAGGCTCACTTTGTAGGGTCTCTGAACCTTGATTCACCGCTTTCAGCGGAATTACCACCACGGACGAGTCAGGAATTCTGCGGCTGCACTTTTGCATCGCGCCCAACGGTCTCTGTTGCACCCAAAACACCTTCTCTGAACCATAATTTTATGGATCGCATAATAGTGGCCGCCTCAGCGGTGGATCTTCTGCGGCTGCTCTTTTCCTTCATGGTCAGCACTTTTATCTTAGCTTTGAACTTGTGCAATTTTAACTCCTCCATGAGTTGATTATGGCTTTCTTGCCTCATTTTGACCAAACCTTACAGACAAGCACAATAAGTCAGTTTTCGAGAATACTTTTACACATTTTTGATCCAAAACCTAAGCAAAAGAGCGCATAAGATAGGCTAAAATTCATAGTTATCAACTCCCCCAAACTTAAACTTTTGCTTATCCTCAAGCAAACAAAGTAATTCCCACCTCCTCAAGATAAAAGAAAGGAAAATTTCAGCTGTCCTAAGGTGACTTCATCAAGCATTAATTGGGGCTAACAATTACCCTCAACTCAAATGCATTATTAACAAATACACAACTTTTTTTAGTATGATAGCCCTAGTGCGACACAAAAGCATCAAGAGTGGATTTAACTCATCAAGGAAACTCTTTCTACTACATAGGTCATTGCTGAGCCCAAACTCTTGACCTTCTACTCTCCATAAGCAAACCTCACTTTATATTGTAGCACTTAGAGCAAGGACTGTGGAAAAGAATGCTCATCTCTCTCAAAGGAAGGTCACAAGTCCGGCTTTAAGTACCATGTGACAAGCCAAAGGGTCATTACCTATTTCTAATTGAATTATGTCTCCCCAAGGCCTTGAAAACCTCATTTATAGTTGCCTCGATTTGCGTGCGCAATCCAAGTGCGTAGCCGGAAAGCTTAAATATGAAATTTTGTAAAAAATGCTAAGTTTTGATGTTAAAATTAATAAATTTGACTTTGTTCAATATTTTGGGAAAACATACCAGGACCCGTGATTTGATGGTCCCGGAGGTTCCGTAGGAAAATATGGGATTGGGCATATGCCCGGAATCGAATTCCTAGGTCCCGAGCCCGACAAATGAATTTTTAAAGGAAATTATTTTTCTGAAATGTTTAAGAAAAATCAGAAATGAAATTTGATTAGAAAGTGATGGTGCCGGGCCCGTATTTTGGTTCTAGCGCCCGGTACAAGTCTTAAATATGTTTTAAGTCCTTCCTGTAAAGTTTGGTTGAAATCAGACGTCGTTTGACGTGTTTCAGACTTAAAGTTCTAAATTTGAAACTTGATGAAGTTTTGGAAAAAAATCATGATTTTGAGGTTTGATTCCTTGTTTTTGAGGTTATTTAGGCGATTTGATCGCATGGATAAGTTCGTATGATATTTTTGAGTTAGTATATGTGTTTGATTAGGAGTCCCGAGGGCTGAGATGTATTTTCAAAGGTGTTTCGGGAAGTTTTGAACTGAGGAAATGTTGCAGATTTTCTGCAGTCAGTGCCCATAGATTTTGTTCTTCGCGTTCGCATGGGCACTCTCGCGAACGCGTAAGGCAAATCTCCCAGGTGCCAATTTTCTTCTTCGCGAACGCGAAGCAAAAGGAGGGATACCCTTTGCGAACGCGACCCAGCACTCGCGAACGTGTAGGGTTCAGGGGATGGGTCACTAGCTTCTTCATCAGGAATGCGACTAGCCTGTCGCGACCGCGATGAGTATTTTTGCCCATTTAATTTAAAAGACCCAAAATAGTAGCCATTACGATAATCCTTCAAAATTTCATAACTTCTCCATTTCAACTCTATATTGGGTGATTTTTGAAAGAGGATTTCACCACAAATTCATAGGTATGTAATCTTAGATTTGTTTTCTTCATTTTTCATCAACATCTATTGAATTCCTAGGCCTAAAACATGTGATTAAGGGTAGAAAATTAGGGATTTGGGTAGAGTTAAGGCTTTTTGATTTTTCTTGATCTAGATCTCGTTTTGGGGTCGAATTTGAAAACAAATTATATATTCGGGCTCGTGGGTGAATGGGTGATTTGATTTTGGTCCGAACCTCGTGTTTTGACCAAGCGGGTCCGGGGTCGATTTTTTCAGCTTTTGGGAAGGATGATGGAAAAGCTATAATTAAGCGTTGGATTCGAATTGTTAAGCATTATTTGATGTTATGAAGTTATTTATGTATAGATACAATAGATTTGGAGCCGAATTCTAAAGGAAAGTCGGTTATTGAGGATTGAATTGGCCGTGGAGATTTGAGGTAAGTGTTTGGTCTAACCTTAGCTTGAGGGATTAGGAGTTGAGTCCTATTTTATATGTGGTAATTGCTGAGTATGACGTATAGGCATGGTGATGAGTATCTATACATTGGTGTCTAGCATGACTGTGAGTCTTTAAATTGTGAATATATTGATTTCGTTGTATCTCTCATGCCTTGGTGATGATTCCTATTTGTTGTGAAAAGCTTGTGAAAGGAAATTGTGACCTATGAACATCAAGGAGCATTTTCTCAAGTTATGTTACAATTGTGAAAGTATATGAAATGATTGAACCCTTTGGAGCATTGGTTCAAGTGGTAAAGTGAGATATGAAATAAAAGTGAAAGAAAGAGAAAGAGTTATTAAATTGTTTCCTTGCCGGGATATTGTTGCTTGTTGATTATTTTTCCTTGCTGAGATGTCGAGATTATTGATGTTGTACCCTTCCCGGGATTTAATTGTTTGATTGTGTTCCCTTACCGGGATTTCTATTATTATTTTGTTTATTTCCCTTGCCCCTTGTTTGTGATTGTTGTTTGGGTGAGGAAGAGTGTTAAAGCACGAAGGATGATTCCGTGCATTGTTTGTTTTCTATGAGGAAAGAGTGTAAAGCATGAAAGGTGGTGCTGTGCATTATTTGCTTATTGTGAGGAAAGAGAGTAAAGCACGAAGGGTGATGCCGTGTCGCACGATGTACCATTCCATGCCGATTCTACTGATTATATGTGAGGAAAGAGAGTAAAAGCACGAAGGGTGATGATGTGCACGTTTTATTATATCATTACTTGGTGAGGATGAGAGTAAAAGCATGAAGGGTGATGCCATGCACTTGCTGCTTTCTGATCCTTTATTGATGTCTGAGTTGTGTTGTTTCTTTCGTTACTGGATGGATTTTACTTGGAATTGTTACTTCCCCTATAGCATCCTCCCCCTCCCATACTGATTGGTTATCTTTGTATCTCGATTCCGCTGTATATGTATATATAACTGCACATATTTATGTGGTAGTCCAGTCTAGCCTCGTCACTACTTCACCGGGGTTAGGCTAGGCACTTACCAGCACATGGGGTTGGTTGTGCTGATACTACACTCTGTGCTCTTTTGCACAGATCCAGGTACTGGACAGCTGCAGTAGCTTGGGAGCCAGCCTTCGGTCCACCGAGACATCGAGTATCTTTATTTATGTTCTGTTATCTCTTATGTTCGAGACAGACAGTGTTACTTTCTTTCAAACGGTTGTATCTAGTAAATCTTAGTAGTTCGTGAATGTTGTGACACCAGTTCTGGGTTGAGGCATATGTGGATTTTCCTTATTATTTTGGGTTATTTCATTAAAGTCTTCTGCTAAATTATTAATTTCGCTGTTGTTTAATTATTTATTTCCCGTCAAATAAATTGGTAAAAATGGATGTAAAACAAAAGTAGTTATGGATTATAAATGTGTGGCTTGCCTAGCTTCTATGAGTAAATGCCATCACGACCCCTGAGGGTGGGAAATTCGGGTCGTGACAAGTTGGTATTAGAGCTCTAGGTTACATAGGTCTCACAATTCATGGACAAGCTCAGTAGAGTCCGGGGGATCGGTACGGAGACGTCTGTATTTATCCCCAGAGGCTACAGAGTTAGGAAAAGTTTCACATTTGTTCTTTCTTGTCATGTGGTTTGGTTTCTCTATGTTAATTGAATTTTTACTCTGTTCTTTCATAGATGGTGAGAACACGCACTTTCTTATCTACCGCTCAGCAGCCCGAGCCCCCAGCAGCAGCACCCACTAGGGGTAGAGGGCGAGGCCATGCTAGAGGCTGAGGTAGGGGCAGAGCTCAGCCCCGAGCAGTAGCACTAGTGGCGGAGCCTCAGGTTGATTTTGACGAGGAGGTTCCGGCCCGAGCAGTTTCGGTGGGCCCAGCTCAGGTCCTAGAGGGGTTTATTGCTACCCAAGTTCTTAAGGACGCTCTGGTCCGATTGGTGGGCCTCATGGAGAGTGTCACCCATGCAGGCTTGCTTCTTGTAGCACCAGCCACTTCTCAGGCTGGACGAGGAGCCCAGACTCCTGCTATTCGTACTCCGGAGCAGGTAGCTCCCCAGATTCAGACTCTAGTAGTTCATCCAGTTGGAGCAGCTCAGCCAGGTGTGGTAGCCCAGGCCGATGATGGGGCAGCTATGTCTGCCAATGCTTTATAGAGATTGGATAGGTTCACCTAGCTCTTCACTAATACCTTCAGCGGTGCATCTACCGAGGATCCTCAGGATTATTCGGATAGCTGCCACGAGGTTCTTCAAAACATGGGTATTATTAAGACCAATGGAGTTGATTTCGCTACATTTCACTTATCTGGATCCGCCAAGACTTGGTGGAGGGATTATTGCTTAGCTAGACTAGCAGGGTCGCCAGCCTTGACCTGGGAGCAATTCAGCAGCTATTTCTGGAGACGTTTCTCCCTATTACACAGCGAGAGGCCTATCAGAGGCAGTTCGAGCATCCCAGTAGGGATCCATGACCGTCGCCCAGTACGAGACCGGGTTCATTGATTTGGCTCGCCTTGCTCTTATCATACTTCCCACTAAGAGGGAGAGAGTGAGACGGTTTATTGATGGGCTCATTCAGCTTATTCATCTCCAGATGTCTAGACAGGATGGGGGTGAGATATCCTTCCAGGAGGTGGCTAATGTGGACCGAAAGGTTGAGATGGTATTATCACGGAGGGGGGGGGGGTGGTCATAGGGAAGACAAGAGACCCCGTCAGTTAGGCAGATTCAGTGGTGCCTCGTCTGGAGGTAGAGATTCGTATGATAGAGGTCATCCTTCTAGGACTTTCCAGTCAGCCCTCTAGGTTTCTCACAGTGCCTCAGGTGGCCGTGGTTCTCACACGCACTATTCTGATCAGCAGCCCTTCAGTGCATCGCCGGCTTCTATTAGTGCACCGCCACTTTAGAGTTTTTGTGGTGGTCATTCAGGTTGATAGGGCTAGCAGACTCAACAGCCGAGGGCTTATTACACTTGTGGTGACACGGGTCATATTACTAGATTTTGCCCTCGAACACCGAGCAGTTCTCAGCACCAGGGTTCTCGTGCCATGGTTCAGGCACCAAGTGTTCCACAGCCCTCCCAACCAGCTAGAGGTGCTAGTGGTGGAGGTAGAGGTCATAGAGGTAGAGTCTAGCCAGCAGCAGGTCGTCCCAGAGAGGTAGTTCAGAGTGGTGGGGCCCAGCCCCGATGTTATGCTCTTCAGTCCAGACCTGAGGCAGAGGCTTTAGATGCGGTTATTAAAGGTACAGTTCTTGTTTGTGATAGGGATGCTTTAGTGTTGTTTGATCCGGGGTCTACTTATTTTGCCCCGTACTTGGTCATACCTAGTGATGCATTGGGTGTTCCTGTTTATGTGTCTACACCGGTAGGTGATTCTATCGTGGTCGATCAAGTCCATCGTTCTTGTATAGTAGTGATTGGGGGTGTTGAGACTCGTGTAGATTTGCTGCTTTTAGATATGGTTTACTTCGATATTATATTGGGGATGGACTGGTAATCACCCTATCACGCTATCTTGGACTGTCATGCCAAGACTGTGACCTTAGCTTTACCAGGTATGCCTCGTTTAGAGTGGAGAGGGACTCCTGGTCATTCTACCTGCAGTGTTATATCGTAAGTGAAGGCTCGACGTATGGTCGAGAAGGGGTGTTTGGCCTATCTAGCCTATGTTCGCGATTCTAGTGCTGAGGTTCCCTCTATTAATTCGGTGACCATTGTTCGTGAGTTCCCTGATATTTTCCCTTCAGACATGCTGGGTATGCCAGCCGACAGGGATATTGACTTTTGCATTAATCTGGTACCGGACATTCAGCCCATTTCTATCCCGCCGTATCGTATGGTACCGCCTGAGTTGAAAGAGTTAAAGGAACAATTGCAGGATTTGCTTGAGAAGGGTTTTATTATATCCAGTGTTTCGCCTTGTGGTGTGCCTGTGTTATTTGTCAAGAAAAAGGATGGGTTGATGGGAATGTGTATTGATTACCGACAATTGAGCAAGGTTATAGTCAAGAATAAGTATCCGTTGCCAAGGATTGATGATTTATTCGACCAGCTTTAGGGTGCCAAGGTATTTTCCAAGATTGACTTGCGATCTGGCTACCATCAGTTGAGGATTAGGGCATCCGATGTCCCTAAGACTGCTTTTCACACTCGGTACGAGCATTATGAGTTCTTGGTTATGTCATTCGGGTTGACAAATGCCCAGCAACTTTCATGGACTTGATGAACCGAGTGTTCAGGCCTTATTTGAATTCATTCGTGATAGTCTTCATTGATGATATATTGACATATTCTCGCAGCCAGGAGGATCACGAGCAGCACCTTAAAGTGGTTCTTCAGACACTGAGGGATAGTCAGTTGTATGCTAAGTTCTCGAAGTGTGAGTTCTGGTTGGGTTCAGTTGTATTTCGGGGTCATGTTGTGTCAGCAGAGGGTATTCAAGTTGATCCAAAGAAGATTGAGGCAGTTAAGAGCTGGCCTAGACCAGCATCAACTATAGAGATTCGGAGTTTCTTGGGTTTGGCAGGCTACTATCGACGGTTCGTGGAGGGGTTTTCATCTATTGCAGCCCCGATGACCAGATTGAACTAGAAGGGTGCCCAATTCAGATGGTCGGATGAGTGTGAGGCGAGCTTTCAGAAGCTCAAGACAGCTCTGACTACGACACCGGTGTTGGTTTTGCCTACAGGTTCAGGACCTTATACAGTCTAATTGTGATGCTTCCCGTGTTGGGCTTGGAGCAGTGTTGATGCAGGGTAGCAAAGTCATTGCCTATGCTTCGAGGCAATTGAATATTCATGAGAAGAATTATCCAGTTCATGATTGGAGTTGGCAGACATAGTTCATGCATTGAAGATTTGGAGGCATTATCTGTATGGCGTGACATGTTAGGTGTTCACGGATCACAAGAGTCTTCAGTACTTGTTCAAGCAAAAGGAGTTTAATTTGAGGCAGAGGAGGTGGTTGGAAATGTTGAAGGATTATGATATCACCACTTTATATCATCCAGGAAAGGCCAATGTGGTGGCCGATGCTTTGAGTAGGAAGTCATCCAGTATAGGCAGTCTTGCTTATATTCCGGTCGGTGAGAGGCCGCTTGTTTGGATGTTCGGGCTTTAGCTAATCAGTTCGTGATACTGGATATTTCTGAGCCCAGTCGTGTGTTAGCTTGCACGGTCTCTCATTCTTCATTATTGGAGTGTATCCGTGACCGACAGTATGATAATCCCCATTTGTGTGTCCTTAGAGACACGGTGCAATGCGAAGGTGCCAGGCATGTTACCTTAGATGATGATGGAGTTTTAAGGTTGCAGGGTCGAGTATGTGGGCCTAATGTGGATGGGCTCCGAGAGTTAATTTTGGAGGAGACCCATAGCTTTTGGTACTCTATTTATCTGGGCACCGCGAAGATGTATCAGGATTTGCAGCAACATTATTGGTGGCATAGAATAAAGAAGGATATCGTAGCATATGTGGCTCGTTGTTTGAATTGTCAACAGGTTAAGTACGAGTATTAGAGACCTGGTGGTTTATTTCAGAGGATTGAGCTTCCCGAGTGGAAGTGGGAGTGGATCACTATGGACTTTGTTACTGGACTTCCACTGACTCGGAAGAAGTTCGACGCAGTATGGGTCATTGTTGATAGGCTGACCAAGTCAGCACATTTCATTCCTGTGGCAGTCTCCTATTCTTCTAAGAGGTTTGCTAAGATCTATATTCGGGAGATTGTTCGCCTTCATGGTGTGACCGTATCTATCATTTCAGACAAGGGTACGAAGTTTACCTCGCACTTCTAGAGAGTAGTTCAGTGAGAGTTGGGCACACGGGTTGAGTTGAGCACAACATTTCATCCCAGACGGACAGACAGTCCGAGTGGACTATTCAGATTTTGGAGGATATGATTCAAGCTTATGTTATTGACTTTGGAGGTTCGTGGGATTAGTTTTTTCCTTTAGCAGAGTTTGCCTACAACAATAGCTACTAGTCGAGCATCCAAATGTCTCCTTATGAGGCTTTATATGGTAGGCGATGTCGGTCTCCGGTTGGATGGTTTGAGCCAGGAGAGGCTCGGTTGTTGGGTACGGATCTGGTTCAGGAGGCCTTGGACAAGGTCAGGATCATTCAGGATAGGCTTCATTCAGCTCAGTCTAGGCAAAAAAGCTATGCAGACCACAAGGTCCGATATGTGGCTTTTATGGTTGGTGAGCAGGTATTGCTCCGAGCGTCGCCTATGAAGAGCGTGTTGAGATTTGGAAAGAAGGGAAAGCTTAGCCCTAGGTTCATTGGTCTGTTTGAGATTCTTGATCGAGTGGGAGAGGCTCCTTATAGACTTGCTTTGCCACCGAGCTTATCAGCCGTGCATCCAGTGTTTTATGTATCCGTGCTTCAAAGGTATCACGACGACCCAACCCACGTGTTAGATTTCAGCACTGTCCAGTTGGACAAGGACTTGTCTTATGAGGAGGAGCCGGTAGCTATTCTAGACCGGCAAATTCGTCAGTTGAGTTCGAAGAGTTTCCCTTCTATTCGTGTTCAGTGGAGAGGCCAGCCTCTTGAGGCATCGACCTGGGAGTCCGAGTCCGATATGCGGAGCCGTTACCCTCATCTTTTCCCCACTCAGGTACTTCCTTCTTCTGTCCGTTCGAGGACGAATGGTTGTTTTAGAGGTGGAGAATGTGATCACCTATTTTTAATTGAATTATGTGTCCTTGAGGCCTTGAAAACCTTATTTAGAGTTTCCTCGATTTGTGTGTAGTCCGTGCGCGTAGCCGGAAAGCTTAAATATGAAATTCTGTGAAAAATGCTAAGTTTTGATGTTAAAATGAATAAATTTGACTTTGGTCAACATTTTGGGCAAACGGACCTGGACCTGTGATTTGACGGTTCCGGATGGTTTGTAGGAAAATATGGGACTGGGGCGTATGCCCGGAATCGAATTCTGGGGTCCCGAGCCCGAGAAATGAATTTTTAAAGGAAATTGTTTTTCTAAAATGTTTAAGAAAAATTGGAAATGAAATTTGATTAGAAAGCGATGGTATCGGGCCTGTATTTTGGTTCCGGTGCCCTACAGGTCTTATATATGTTTTAAGTCCTTCTTGTAAAGTTTGGTTAAACTCGGACGTCGTTTGACATGTTTCGGACTTAAAGTTCTAAATTTGAAACTTGATGAAGTTTTGGAAAAAATTCATGATTTTGAGGTTTGATTCCTTTTTTTGAGGTTATTTAGGTGATTTGATCGCACGGATAAGTTCGTATGATATTTTTGAGTTAGTATATGCGTTTGGTTAGGAGTCCCGAGGGCTCGGGTGTGTTTTCGGAGGTGTTTCGGGAAGTTTTAAACTTAGGAAATGTTGCAAATTTTTTGCAGTCAGTGCCCAGGGATTTTGTTCTTCGCGTTCGCGTGGGCACTCTCGCGAACGCGTACGGAAAATCTCCCAGGTTCTAAGTTTCTTCTTCGCGAACGTGAAAGCAAAAGGGGGATACCCTTCGCGAACGCGTAGGGTTCAGGGGTTGGGTCACCAGCTTCTTCATCGCGACCACGACCAGTGGTCCGCGAACGCGTAGGCCTGGGGAGATTGTTCTCCGCGAACGCGAGATGCTTTTCGCAAACGCGAAGGCTTAACAAGTTTGACTCATCGCGAACGCGACCATCCTGTCGCGAACGCGATGAGTATTTTTGCCCAGTTAATTTAAACGACCCAAAACTGTAGCCATTATGGGAACCCTTCAAAATTTCATAACTTCTCCATTTCAACTTCATATTGGGCGATTTTTGAAAGAAGATTTCAACACAAATTCGTAGGTATGCAATCTTAGACTTGTTTTCTTCATTTTCCATCAACATCTATTGAATTCCTAGGCCTAAAACATGTGATTAAGGGTAGAAAATTAGGGATTTGGGTAGATTAGGGATTTTTGATTTTTCTTGATTTAGACCCCGTTTTGGGATCGAATTTGAAAATAAATTATATATTCGGGCTCGTGGGCGAATGGGTGATTTGATTTTAGTCCGAACCTCATATTTTGACCAAGCAGACTTGGGGTTGATTTTTGAGTTTTTGGGAAGGATGATGGAAAATCTATAATTAGGCGTTGGATTCGAATTGTTAAGCATTATTTGATGTTATGAAGTCATTTATGTATAGATACAATTGATTTGGAGCCAAATTCAAAAGGAAAGGCGGTTATTGAGGATTGAATTGACCGTGGAGGTTTGATGTAAGTGTTTGGTCTAACCTTAGCTTGAGCGATTAGGATTTGAGTCCTATTTGCTATGTGGTAATTGTCGAGTACGACATATAGGCATGGTGACGAGTATCTATACGTTGGTGTCTAGCATGACATTGTGAATATCTTGATTTCGTTGTATCTCTCATGACTTGATGATGATTCCTATTTGTTGTGAAAAGCTTGTGAAAGGAAATTGTGACCTATGAACATCAAGGAGCATTTGCTCAAGTTATGTTACAATTGTGAAAGTATGTGAAATGATTGAACCCTTTGGATAATTGGCTCAAGTAGTAAAGTGAGATATGAAATAAAAGTGAAAGAAAGAGAAAGAGTTATTACATTTTTCCCTTGCTGGGATATTGTTGCTTGTTAATTATTTTCCCTTATTGGGATGTCGAGATTCTTGATGTTGTACCCTTACCGGGATTTAATAGTATAATTGTGTTCCCTTGCCGGGATTTCTATTATTATTTTATTTATTTCCATTGCCCCTTGTTTGTGATTGTTGTTTGGGTGAGGAAGAGTGTTAAAGAACCAAGGGTGATGCCGTGCATTGTTTGTTTATTGTGAGTAAAGAGTGTAAAGAACGAAGGGTGATGCTGTGCATTGTTTGCTTATTATAAGGAAAGAGAGTAAAGCACGAATGGTGATACCGTGACACACGATGGTACCATTTCGTACCGACTCTATTGATTATATGTGAGAAAAGAGAGTAAAAGAACTAAGGGTGATGCCGCGCACGTTTTATTATATCATTGCTTGGTGAGGATGAGAGTAAAAGCACGAAGGGTAATGCCGTGCACTTGCTGCTTTCTGATCCTTTATTGATGCCTGAGTTGTGTTGTTTCCTTCGTTACTGGATGGCTTTTACTTGGAATTGTTACTTCCCCCATAGCATGCCCCCTCCCATACTGATTGGTTATCTCTGTATCTCGATTCCGTTGTATATGTATATATATAACTGTACAGGTTTATGTGGTAGTCCAGTCTAGCCTCGCCAGTACTTCGTCGGGGTTATGCTAGGCACTTACCAACACATGGGGTCGGTTGTGCTGATACTACACTCTGTGCTCTTTTTGCACAGATCCAGGTACCGGTTAGCAGCAGTAGCTCGGGAGCCAACCTTCAGTCCACCGAGACACCGATGTAGCCTTGCAGGCATCCGCAAGCCCGGTCTCTCCTCTATCTTTATTTATGTTCTGTTATCTCTTGTGTTCGAGACAGACAATGTTACTTTCTTTTAAATGATTGTATGTAATAAATCTTAGTAGTCCGTGAATATTGTGACACCAGTTATGGGTAGAGGCATATGTGGATTTTGCTTATTATTTTGGTTTATTTCGTTTAAGTCTTCCGCCAAATTATAAATTTTGCTGTTGTTTAATTATTTATTTCCTATCAAATAAATTGGTAAAAATTGATTTAAAACAAAAATAGTTATGGATTCTAAATGTGTGGCTTGCCTAGCTTCTACAAGTAGGCGCCATCACGACCCTCGAGGGTGGGAAATTCGGGTCGTGACATACCATAAGCTTGCCCGTGAATCACCACTAATGTAAGCTCACTCAACTCGAAATCATGTAGGGCTTTTATGGGAATGTAATGAAGGCTTTTGGTTCAAGGTAGGATATATCGGTCTATGAAGATTTCATCTTTCCTTAAGTACTTTATTTTCTCATTTCGGCTCACACTTTCTTGACTTTTTGAGTCATTTCTTCTTCCTTAGGGGACTAGAGAGATACACTGTCACTCTTTCTTGCTCATGTCAATCATTTTTCTCCTTTCTAATCATTCCAAGCCTTTCGTCAATCCTTTTCTTATTGAATCCCTTCATTTTTTTCTATATTATTCACTTTCTTTTTGACTTTTTGGCTTTTCTTTCTTTTTTTCTTTTGCCTTCCTTTTTTTTTCGTTTTGTACCTTTATCACTTTTGCATTCCTTGTCTCTCCCCTCAAACTTATGCTTTTGCAAGTTGTGCTAAGGAAAGATCGGGTGCCAAGAGAGGGTCATTTTAGAACGGATAAAGGCTTGTATCATGGCTATTGAAAGACCAAGGGCTTCAACTCAACGAGGTTGACTAGGGATATCATATATAATGGGATATGGATGCTTTCAAGTTTTAATTTGGATCAAGGAGAGACTATAATCATTTCTCAAGTTGAGCTATAATTAGAATTTCGCCTAGACATTCAGGGCAAGTTCTAGACTTATTAGCACGGGACTTGGACTTGCAAATCAATACCTCACCTCACAAGTTGTTGGATTTGTAAAGAGAGAGTTGAGGGCCCACAACAGCCCTAGCTAAGATTGAGCAACACAAATGGCTCCAATAAGCCACTCGATGATTGTTTAGTCAACACAAGAGTCTAAAGGTCGCAACTAGCACCATTCCTTGCAAATCAATTTGTTTCTAATCATAAGGTCAAAGGTAAATGTGCTAGGCCCAAGTGAAGCTTTTCCTGAGTCACTTTCATTTATTACTACTATTTACACTAAAACATAAAGAAAAACGGACTCAAACCCTTAAGAAGGTTGTCACACCATCCATCATCGGGAAGAGCCAGCCGGTTCACACAAATTCCACCTTTGGAAAGAACCATGACATTAAGAAAACCAAAGGCTTATTGATCATGAAAACTTGTAAAAGTAGGAAGCTACAAACTGAAAAAGAAGCTACTAAATGAAATAAGAAGTTATGCTATTAATGAAAATTGCAAAAGAAGTTATAAAGTAAAATACGGAAAGTAAACTGAAATGTACAATAGGGGATTGAGGCGAATATACACAAAAGGGGAATGAATATATACATGAAAAAGTAACTTTATATACACACCAAAAGTAAAAAGTGCGAGAATAACGAAAAATAGTATCAATGTTATTACAAACCAAATATCCAAATCATCATCAAAATAGGACCCCCCAAATAAAAAGTAGCATTGTCCTCAATGCTATCAGCAAAAATAGAATAGGGAAGAGTAGAGAGTAAAGAAAACTCCCTATGGTGCCCCTGTCTGCATGTAGTCACTGGCTGGGTCTTGTAGCTGGCCTCAGTCACCTCCCTCAGTGTCCTCCAGCTCAATCTCCAGATCCTCAGTCTGGGGGATCACCCCTCTCCTCACGGGCTCTCTGTCACCCTCCTGCTCTAGTGCATGTGTTGCCTGAGCTGCTGGGACTAGCTCCTCCAACAGTAAGTCCAATGTAATGTCTCCAGCTGATCTAATCTTCTCAACCTCCCTGATTAGTAGCTTCACTGACTCCTTTGAAGCGTCTTCTTCAGCTTCTTCGTTTGCTTGCCCAGGTCCTTAATTTCTTTTCCTTAAGCCTCCCAAGAATCCATGATTATCTTATGGTTATCCAGGAGCTTCTTCTGGTTGTCCAAGAGCTCTTTTAGCGATTCCTCCACTGAAGCAGGCACCTAGGGCTATGCTGGAACTGACTGAGCTGCCACTGTGCTGGATAGGACAGACAATTTTGTTGTAGCTGCCTGTATCCAGTTGTTGATGCTAGAGAGAGTCTGGTTAGCCCTAAGTGCAGTGAGAGGGTATGCTGATGAAGAAGGTACTGAAGTCGGAATAGAGGAAGATGGTCCGGAGAATGGATGTGACATGGCAGTGGAAGGCTCAGAACCAGTGGCCACCACCGCTAGCTTTTCAGACTAGCCAGTGGAAGCGGTGGCTTTACCCTTTGGACTTGGGGTTGTCCGGACCCTGAAGGCTATACCATGAAAATGGCCTTTTTGGTTTCACTTTGGTGTCAAAATCCCTTCCTTCTAATTCTTGATCCTCCAGGTACATAGTGATGAAGTTTGGGAAAGGATATGAACTCTCATTCTTACCAACCACTCTGGTAATCACCTTGGCCATAATATTCCCGACATTTATTGGGTGCCCCGCCATAATAGCACCCACAATAAGAGCCCGAGAAAATGGCATATCACTATCATGTGTACTAGGGTCTAATCGGCTGCACACAAAAGTAGCCCATCCCTTTGCTTCGAAGCTCAAAGTGTTCCTGTAGATCGGGGCCCCAAGTGTCAGCCAAACTGGAGTTGTCCCTGGAATATCAATCACCGATGCAAGCCAAGGGTGGGCTAACTCATCCATAGCCACCTTCTCCAGATACAAAGGCTCATCCTCATCATTGAACCCAGCATAGTCATTCAGCATCTTGCCATCAAATGTAATCTTCAGTTTCCGCACCTTGGTCACATAGGTGCCTTTTTGGATATGGGCTATGTTGGCATAAAACTCTTTGACTAGGTATTCATTAGCCTCCGGAAGCTTGCTTGTGAAGAATTTCCACCCCACTCTGTCATCAAATTGCCTCTTCACATTGGGATTGTGAGGTAGAAGGTCCTTTTCTATGAAGTGCCTCTCGAGTGTGAGAGATCTCTGCGACCACCATTCCCTAAATTTCTGATAGGCTTTCTTACTAAGAAATTGTTGTTGCCACACCACTTGGTTCCTTGATCTCTCTAACCCCCCTGCCTGGGTGTCACCACCTCTTCCATCATCAGGGATCTCAGTATCTACATCAATAGGGTTCATTGGTAGGGCCAAAGGTGTGGTAGCTGGAGAGGCTGATGCTGAAGACTTACTACTTTCCTCTAAATCATCAGACGACTCAGAAGAAACAGGGGGTGTAGGTCTCAACAAAAATTTCTATGGGAAGTCTGTAAGGACGTGGGTTGGCACTGAGTCTCCTTCCGAAATTTCCCGGGAAGGGACATATTCACTTCCTTCAGAATGGGATGCGGCTCTGCCCACAGCTTTGGTGGCCAATTTTGTTGCATCGACCACTCTTGCCCCAATGGATTGTTGTACTGCTAGTGGTAACTTGACCCTTCTCCGCCCCCTTCCTCTGGAGGACTCTGCTTTTCCTTTTTGTTTATCACTCTCGCCTCTAGATTTCACCATTTTCTGCATACACAATCATTGAAAGATCATTAGTGTTGTTGTAAAAGAATCATTAAAGGAAAGTAGCTGAAAAATTGACAGTGTTCCAAAAGCAGTGGTTCGCTGACAGTGGAAAAAGGGGTGCAACCGCGGACTAGCAACCCCTGAGAGCGGAATTTTGAACGCGGCCGTGGAGGACTAGGATTTAGACTACCCAGTCTCTGAAGTTGGACAACCGATGAGAGCAGAACTTTGGACGCGAACGCAAAAGTTGAATAACTGTCCGCGGAAAAACAAAAGCGGCCACGGAGCCACTTTAGCAACACTCTAATCTTAAAATCCGCAGTCCGTGTAAAACGAATCGTGGCCACGTAAAATAGATCACTGACAGTGGATTTTCCACCACTAACCGCGAAAAATGACCCATTTTAATTCAAGACACTCTATGAACGCTAACCGCAGAACTTAAGCCGCGGCTGCAGAATTAGGGTTATCAATTATTTTGCCTTTTTAACAAGAATCATGAACACCACTAACCCAACTAGGCATGAATAACAAGTACCCAAATGAATTTTTAACATCAATGCATATATTATGGTGATTAATCAAACCCTAATTGAAAAGAAGAAGTTAAAACTAAAATAAAAATAAAAATATTAAAGTAATGCTATGATTTGAACATACCAGTTATGTGATGTGTGGTGGAAACTAACTTCAGATTAAATATATGATATTAGGCTCAGAGTAGAGGAAGATGAACAGTAACTAATTCTTTTGAGAGTGCACAGTGCGAAAAGGGTAAAAGGAGGAGGGCCATCCTATTTATACTAGAAACCTGAGGGCCACCACTGACCTACCTGGCACGGCCGCAGAATTCCACCGCGGTCTGTGTTTTTGGCTGATTGGAAGAACTGTATGCTCTATAACACCGCTGAGATCGGAAAAGTGGCCGCGGCCACGGCCGCAGAGAAGGTCCACTGACAGCAAAAAGAACACCGCGAACGCGGTTGAAACTTTAGAAAACTCGCATTTTGGACTTTTCAAGTCCGTTTCTGCTACAAAATCATGACCCCGCAAAAGAGCTTTCGATGACAGTGAAATTTTGGGCGTGGTCAGCGGTTCAATTGCATACTTAGCCAAATTTCCAGTATTAGTCCTGCACTGCATCAAAAAGTCCTATACAAACTTCACAACCAGTTAGTCCAAAACAAAGTCTACACTAAGAAGAAAGTTGAAAAGAAAGAAAAATACATGGGTTGCCTCACAAGAAGCGCCTGATTTAATGTCGCGGTACGACACAGGTTAACATTAATCACTTGAGATGGATCATTGCCACCCTGTGACTATTATCAAACTTACCAAGATAGTGCTTCACTCGGTGCCCATTAACTCAGAAGATTTCACCATTTTTGTCTTTCAAATCAAGAGCACCAAACAGAGTTACATGAACCACTTCGAAAGGGCCACTCCATTTTGACTTGAGCTTTCCCAAAAACAGTTATAACCGAGAGTTGAATAGCAGAACCAAATCACCTTCGTTGAATCCCTTGCTCCGGGCATATTTGTCATGTAAGTACTTCATCTTGTCCTTATACAAGGTCGAGCTGGAATAATCATGGAACCTAAAATCATCAAGTTCATTGAGTTGCTTAAATGGAGATTTTCTGCAACATCCCACTCAAGATTTAACTTCTTCAGCGCCCACATGGCCTTATGCTCTAACTCAACCGAAAGATGGCATGCTTTCCCAAATAACAACCGGTACAGAGACATACCAATTGGAGTCGTGTAAGCAGTCCTGTAAGCCTACAAAGCATCATCCAGTTTCTTTGACCAATCAGTCCTATTTGCATTGCAGTTTTTGACAATATGCTCTTTATCTCCCTGTTGGAGACCTCAACTTGTCCACTAGCCTAGAGATGATAAGGGGTTGATACCTTGTGATTGAAACCATACTTGGAAAGTAAAGTATCGAAGGCCTTGTTGCAAAAATGAGAACCCCCATCACTGATGATCGCCCTAGGAGTGCCAAACCTTGTAAAAATATTTTTCTTCAAGAAGACCACTACACTCCATGCCTCATTGTTGGGCAAAGCCACAACTTCAACTCACTTGGAAACATAATCAACAGCAACCAGAATGCACGTGTTACCACATAAACTCACAAAAGGTCCCATGAAGTCAATGCCCCATACGTCAAATATGTCAGCCTCAAGAATAGTGGTGAGAGGCATTTCATCCTTTTGGAAATTCCACCAGCTCTCTGACACTCATCACATCTCTTCACAAGCTCAATAACATCTCTATACAATGTAGGCCAATAAAAACCACAGCTGAGCACCTTTGAATTAGTTCTCGCCCTACCATGATGATCACCGTAGGGCAAGGAATGGAAAGCATCAAGAATACTCATTTGCTTCTCTCCAGAACACATCTCCAGATCACACCATCATTACAAATCTTGAATAGGTAAGGCTCGTCCCAGTAGTAATACAAGCTATCCCGTCTAAGCTTTTTCATTTGGTTAGAAGAGAGCTCACACGGGACAATGCCGGTCACAAGAAAATTAGCAACATCATCGAACAAAGGCATACTATTCAAAGATACGGAGAGGAGCTGCTCATCCAGGAATGAATCATTAATTTCGAGACCATCATGGGGCCTCCCCTCCTCCTCCAAGTGGGACAAGTGGTCCGCCACTTGGTTTTCACACCCTTTTCGATCAACAATTTCAAGGTCAAACTCTTGAAGCAATAGAATCCATCTCATCAACCGAGCCTTAGAATCCTTATTTATCATCAAGTAACAGAGTGCCACGTGATCAGTATGAATAATCACTTTGGCACCCATGAGATAAGGCCTAAAATTTTCCATGGCGAACACTATGGCTAGAAATTTCCGTCACCGTGTAATTAACCTGGGCATCATTCATTGTTTTACTTGCATAATACACCGGGTGAAACATCTTGTTCACCCTTTGCCCCAAGACCGCTCCTACCACAACGTCACTTGAGTCGCACATAAGATCGAAGGGTAAGCTCCAATTGGGTGCAGTAATAATGAGAGTGCTTGTCAATTTGTACTTGAGAAGTTCAAAAGCTTTCATGTATTCATAATTAAACACAAACCTCGCATCATTTTCCAATTATTTGCACAAGGGATTCACTATCTTTGAAAAGTCCGTGATGAATCTTCAGTAGAAACCCGCATGCCCAAGAAAGCTCCTAACCCCTTTCACGGAAGTAGGAGGGGGAAGCTTTGAAATCACTTCAATCATCGCCTTGTCCACCTCAATACCATCTTTTGAGATCTTATGGACGAGGATAATGCCCTCCTCGACCATAAAGTGGCATTTTCCCCAGTGAAGCACTAGATTTGTCTCTTCACATCGGGCCAAAACCTTGTCAAGACTCTTCAAAGGAATCGCCCACAACACTAAAATCATCCATGAACACTTCCAAGAAGTCATCCACCATGTCCGTAAAGATAGCCATCATACACTGCTGGAAGGTAGCCGGTGCATTACACAAACCAAATGGCATCCGTGAAACTGCAAAAATCCCGTATGGGCATGTGAAGGTGGTTTTCTCTTGGTCCTCCGGTGCAATCAAAATCTGGTTGTTACCTGAGTACCCATCTAAAAATAGTAGTTGACACGCCCAACAAGTCTATCCAACATTTGGTCCAGTAAGGGCAATGGAAAATGATCTTTGCAGGTCACCTTATTCAGCTTCTGGTAGTCTATGCATACCCTCCATTCGGTGACAGTCCTAGTGGGGATCAATTTATTTTGCTCATTTGTGACCACAGTCATACCACCCTTCTTCGGCGCACATTGTACCGGTGATGTCCAAGAACTATCTGAGATGGGGTACACAACCCCTGTGAGCACGTAATTTTTTTTCTATATGAATTACTCTCATAAAATATCAAAAAATAATTTTTCCCAATTTTTGCAATTTTATAAGATTTTTGTTAATTATTTGCATTTTTTGGCATATTTTGTGCATATTTAATTTCCATTAAAAATAAAAAAAATACCAAAAAATACCATGCATTATATTTAGAGTTTGTGTTCACATTTTAGGATTAGATAATTAATTAATTGCTTTGTTAAAAATAAAAATTACAAAAATGGCTCATATTTACATTCTTAGCTTTTAATTTGGGATTATTAAGTTTTCTCTTTAAATTTAGGATCAATTAATTTTTATAAACAATATAGTTAGATAATTAGCTTATTTTTATAATTTAAATTAATTTAAGAATTTAATTTAGGTTTTTAATTAATTAAAGAAAGAAAAAAGAAAAAAAAGAGGGGGAAATTGGAAAAGGCTGGTTGTTTAAATTCGATTGGGCCAAACACTTTAAAAGCCCAAATTTTTGTCCTTACCCAGCCCAAACCGGGTCGACCCGACCCAATACCCAATACCCAACCCTAAGACCTAGACCTATAAACCTATACGCACAAAAAAAATAACGGGGAGAAATCGGCAAAAGGGGCGCAGCTTTTGACGGACTCCCCCCCTCTCCGATCGAGGGATCTGCTTCTTCTTCATAGAAGGGAGCCAAAATTCATGGCTGCTTCCTAATCGAAACCACCGCATCCCTTCACATTTCTTTAAATCCTTCCCTTATTCCCACTATAGAGCACACACGCACAACTAGACGAACAAAGAGCAACGATGAGAGAGCGAGAAATTTTGCTTCAAAACATGGAGTTCGATCGAGGTTGAGGTGTCGTTCTCAATGCGTTTCTTGTTCCCGTTGAGTCTGATTGCTGTATCGAGTTTTGATTGTAACACTTTCTCGATTTCTGTTCGTTTACTACTGAATACTTCATCAATTGAAAGTTCGATTTTCATTTCCATAGTGCTGAAGTTCTAGTAATTAGAAAGCAATTTCAGTTCTAATCAATTTCCCGTTTCCAAAAAATAAAAACAGTGAAAGTGTTCTATGTTCTTCTCTTCATTTTCGCACTTTTCTTATATTTTAGAAATTTGGTTTGTATTTCAAAAAGGTAGATACAAAGTGTTATGTTGGCCATTTCATAGTTCTGTTGGTTTGTATTTCGAGTTTTGGTTGTAACAAAGTTTTATATTCCGAGATTTAGGGATAAGAATCATCTGGTCCGATTGAATATTTTCGCCACTTCGTAGTTCTGATTCGTGCTAACGGTTCCTGCTGCTGCGCTGCAGCTATTTTTACTTCAGAAGTTTGTTGCAATCTGCTTGAAATTGTTTTTGGACTCAACATAAGTTGGCTCATTGAGACGAAAACGCTGCCAGTCGATGCTCTTTCAAAGGGGTTCGTTAAATGTGATGGGGGCTTGAGATTGGGGCGGTGTTTCTTCGAACCCGCTGCAACTCGCGGCACGGTTAGACTCTAGTTGCTGATTTTAGTTGGATTCCGAAGCTAAACATTGTAGCTGAGCTTGCTACATTCAGTTGTTAAGAAAAGTTCTGGCCGAACAAGTTCCTTTTCCACTTTTCTCCCCTTTATTTGATTACACTCGAAATATCTTTTGAGGATTAAGTGTTATTGAGATGAGTAGAATGAGATACAAAAGTTTGCTGAAATTTGCTATGATGTTTCGTTTGAAATCATATGATATCTGATTGTGCTAAGTTTTCGTAGTAGCCAAACTTGGCTTGGTTTGTTCATTTGAAAAACTAGTTCATCCTAAGTGTTCCAAAGTAGTACATTCTTGTAAATAATCCTTTGAAAATGAGATAATCTTCTGTTAAATGGATTTGAAGTGGCTGATAAACTAATTGTTGCATTTTGATTCAAGTTGACTGATTTCATAGTTTTATGATCGATGTATCATGTCTGTGAAGTTCTTTTCTGGATCATTGTTTTTTGCTACTATACCAACTCTTATTCTATTAGACTTGCTTAAACAAAACATTTTCCTTATGAAATAGCTCTTTATCTTCCAAAGTGCATCTAATACAATGGCAGAAGTTGAAAGTTCCTTTATAAGGATTTGGTCATTTTGTGAAGACTTGATTTATAAGGACAATTATCCATAGAATAACTCACTTTTCGTAGTTTGCTTTAGGCGCGTAATTAAATCATCACGCAGTTTGCTTTAGTTGAGTACAATCCTTTGAAATTAGAATCAAGGAGTGCCATTTAGCAAATTCTCATGGTCCTCGCAAAGTTACTTACACATTAGTTGCTTTAGGTGCGTACTTTAATAATCTACCTTCCTAAACTCGGGTGCACATTTATGTGACCCAAATTCAAATCTCAACGAAGTTAAAATATGTCAAAAACCACGGGTGCATTTATTTGACATGGTTTGAGATGTGTTTTAATAACGTTGCAATTTTCTTTTAAAAAATGAATAAAAGCGGTTAAAACTAAAATTTGCACATAGGATCATAATTGTTTAAAATCAGATATTTAAGCCGAATATAGCAGTTGAGCAACCGTGCCAGAACCACGAAACTCAGGAATGCCTAACACCTTCTCTCGGGTTAACAGAATTCCTTACCCGAATTTCTGGTTCGCGGACTGTTAAACAGAGTCATTCTTTTCCTCGATTTGGAATTTTAAACTTGTGACTTGGGACACCATAAATCTCCCAAGTGGAGACTCTGAATCTCTCAATAAATGAATCTCGTTTCGATTGTCACTTCAAGTTGGAAATAACTCCGTTATTATACCCTTCCAGGGGTGTAGTAAGAAAAAGGAGGTGTGACAGCTCTGGTGACTCTGCTGGGGACAAGAACCCAGAATTTTGGTTCAGGGTTCAAAATTCGAGCTTAGATATATTATTGTATTTGGCTTATTCTGTTATGTGATTTTATTACATGTTTGGGACTAATGTGCAAAATGTTGCTTTTTACCGCTTTGATATTATCTGAACTGTATATATAAAACTGTTACAAAACCCTTTTCTTCTCATCTTCGGGGATGTGCTCGCTGGTCGAGACTCCCTATTCTGTTAGTGTCATACCTTGAAATAAGAAAGAGGCTCGGACAAGTTACTAAGTCGGATGGCCTTTTGGTTCCTGGTACGTAGCCCCCTCCTCGACTCGAGTTGTCCGCTCGGGTACACAGTCTAGAACAAATACCTAGGTTTTGAACCTAGAATAACTCAAACTCATTCCGGATCCCTAGTAGGAACGTTTATTTGCATCATGTGCATTTGACTTTGGAGACTCAACACAAGGGTTGGGTCTGTCTAAGACAGGTGCACCCGAAATGAAAAGACTATCCTGATGCATCCTAATGTGCTACATGTTGCATTTCTTCAAGGGTAAAAGGGTAATTTGGCGATCCAATGATAGTTGAGGGCAAATGAAAAAGGAAAAAAAAAAGCAAAAAAAAGAAAAAGTGAGGTTGAAGTATGAAAATAAAGCAAGTAGGGCTTGTTTTTGTTCTTAAGAAAAGACAAAAAAAATTCAAAAAGATTTTGCACTTATCATTTTTCAAAAATCAAAAAAAAAAAAAAGAGAAAAAGGGAAAAAGAAAATCAAAAAAAGAGTTTACATATTTCATCATTTTCAAGAAAAAGACAAAAAAATATATTTTTTCTAAATTAGTTATTTTTTAATTCTCAACCGTATCCAATATGCTCGAACTACGCACACCTGATTCTCGTCTTTCGAGGCATGATACGTAGGAAACCCACATAGGGTCCGGTCTTCCTAATAAATCTTAGGTTCTTGGCTTTGCGGGGTCTTAGCCAAATTTTACACTTCCAGCCACCTTTTGGCCAAATAAGCCACTTTGCAAAAATAGTCATAATCATGTCTTTCATGTATCCAACAGGAAAGGTTATTGTCTCACATAGTATTTTAGGTTTTTTAATTGTCTTTGGTCTAATTTTCTCATACAGGTATGGATTTACTTATCAGAGTTTGGGCATGACAGAGCCCCAGGACCATCTAGTCAGGATCACTCATCCAAGAGTGGATTAAAAGGACATTTTTTTATGCTTTAAGTCTGTTGTTCTTTTTATGTCGTCTTTTAACTTCTAGTTTTGTACAGTAATATCGAGCCTCTTGTTATTATATTTTCTATTTTTTATTTGAAAAAGATGTGTAATAAGTCAAAATTCAAAAAAAGATTTTGTGTTTGTATGTTTTCTTTAGAATACTAACTCTAGAAAGTTAAAAAAAAAAATCTTTAGTGGTTTTCCTTAGGGGATTAATGTCTAGAACTCAAATATTACAGGAATACATATGTATGTAATTTGTTTATACACAGTCTAGTTGAACATATCCTATATTCAAAGGTGCAATTGTTTACAGATTGTCACATTGGGTCATTGACACAGTACCAACTAGAGGATAAAGTGTGTGTCTGTGTGTAAATGAGAAATGGAGAGCAAGAAAGGAAATGGGCTGAGAGAAAATGAAGCAGTTGAGTTGGTTTTGACAATCACAGCTGCTAATCAAGCTTCTGATATTCATTCAGATTTCTATATTCTTGGGTTGATTTTAGTGTACAGGTATTGAAGCTTTCAAGTTGAAAAGTAACTGTAGCCGCACCTCTGATTTGTTCTTGGCAGATCTCAGAGGTATAAAATAGGGTTTGGGATCCATCATTTCTATTACTGGTATTAAATTCCAAGGATAAATCCAGTAGTTTTCTTGTTCTTGGATGGAGTCATGGCAACCGCGAAACATTGGACTCCAAGCGCAAGTATTCTTGGTGGTGGGACAGTCATATCCTAAAGAACTCAAAATGGCTTCAAGAGAATCTTACTGAAATGGATTCTAAAGTGAAGGCAATGATCAAGCTCATCGAAAAAGATGCTGATTCATTTGCAAGAAGAGCTGAAATGTACTACAAGAAAAGGCTTGAGCGAGTGAAATTAGTTGAGGAGTTTTGCAGGGCATACCGAGCATTAGCTGAAAGATACGACCATGTAACGGGCGAGCTTAAGCAAGCCCAAAAGACCATGTCAGAGGCATTTCCCAATGAAGTACCCCTTTCTTCTTGAAGACTCGCCAGTGAGATTTTCCTCACAGGTCCCAGAGCCACATACTCCTGAAGGGTTGCGTCCTACTCATGCTTTGCCGGATACAGGTGATTTGAATTAGCATGCAGTGGGATTACTGCTATCAAGAATGCATGTTGTACAGAAGGTGGAGATTCTGATAAGGGAACAAGTGAGTGGGGTCTAAAACAATTGTGTCAGATTCTTGGGGATGGAGAAGAAATGCTAAAAGAATTCAAAGTTCCTTAAGGGAACATTGAAAAAAGGTTTGGATTGCAATTCAGAGGAAAATTACAAAGTTTGCATTCTCAAGTATCTGAATTATCAATTGAGAATCAAAACCTCAAGGCCAAAGGTGTTTCCGAGTCAGAGAGCGCAGGTCAAGCTGAAGGGGAAAAACTATCTGGAGAAAATATCCAAGCTTGAGCATGAACCATTATGTGCACAAGAGGATGTAAAACGCCTTAATGGTGAGCTTTCGGAGGGTGCTGCTAGGCTTAGAAATGCTGAAGAGAAGTGTGTTCTGCTTGAGACATCAAATCAGTTATGAAAGATGAAAAGCTTTCTCAGAAACAAAGGGAGCTGGAGAAACTTCAAAGTGATTTACAATATGAGCACTTAAGACATGCACAAATTGAAGCCACACTTTTGGCTTTGCAAAATTTGCGCTCTAAATCTCAAGAGGAGTAGAATTCTCTCTGGTATTTGAGTTCTCTTAGTAAAATATTTATTTATTTTCATTAGAACTTTAGGATATTGTACATAGAAGAAAAAAGACAACATACTCTATCTTTGATTTATTTTTAGTATTTCTCTTTTAGACAATCAAAATTGAAATCCAAAAATATTTTTTATTGCTTGTTTCGAAATCTTGCGACTGGATATTAAATGAAAAATCAAAATATTTTTTTGTGGTTTATTATTTAGATTTTCTTCCTAAAAAAAGAATCAAAAAATATTTTTCTCTTGTAGGATTTTTCCTTAATAATTTCCCATAGAGTTTTTTTTTTCAAAAAGGAAAAAAAAAAGAAAAAAAAACATGCCTGTTAAGCTTGAGTTTAGAATAAGTCATAGAACATTAAGGCTAGAAAATTCAAAAAAAGGGATTTGCTTCTTTTATTTCTCTTTTCTCATCAGAGTAGTCATTAAAGAAAATGAAAAAAAAGAATGTCCGTTTGCTCACTTTATTCTCGATTTTCCAGAACTACACAAAGATCTGATTCGTGCGGGGTCATGATATGTAGGCAACCTACATAGGGTTCGATCGAATTATTTTTTTATTTATAAAAGAAAAAGAAAAAAGGGAAAGAAGAAGGAAACAAAAAAGAGGTGAAATCGTGGGATGTGAGATATGAGAGAAAGAAAAGAGTGATGCTTAAAAGAAAAAAGGGGAAGGAAAATGAGCGAGCTAAGAAGTGTGAGAAAAGAAAAGAAAAGAGAGGTTGAAATGAACAAATTGGGATGATGGCAACTGACCTTTGTACCCTCGAAGTCATTTTAGAACCGATAACTGTGGCTAGGTGCATTGCACATAAAGTGAGATTATCTTATGTTAAATACCCTAACGCTAACGTGATGGCTTCATTTTGTTATATTCATAGTGGAAGGGTGGTTGGTTTGTGGTTTTCAAAGTGGTAATTCTTCTCGACAATACGAAGTCAAAAGGCAATGGCAGACAACAACAGAACTGGGTTGGTTGATACCGGTGCTTGAAATTAGTGGGTTAAACAGGACAATGGGTTGGTTGAAGAGGTACAGATGTTAAGACAACATATGACAGACATGTATCAGGCATGGATGGCACCACCCCCGCCACCACCGAGTTTCTTAGATGCTACCCTTACCCAAACTCCGGTCATAGTGCCGGATGTTTCCCCATGCTCCTCAGATCCACCCGCTTATCATTGCTTTCCCAACCGTCCTAGTAGCTCCATCACTCACCCTTGTCACACCTCCTTTTTACAGGTTACACCCGACGAAAGGTATAATAAGGAGTTTTTTCAATTTAAGGACAGTCGGAACGGGATTAGTTATATAAGTTTTTCAGAGTCGCCACTTGAGAATATAATGGTGTCTCAAGTCACCGTTTTAATCCCGAACCGAGGAAAGTTTGACTCT
>MU768349.1:6199-19358 GCA_026770625.1 Nicotiana glauca
CCCCCCCACCCCCCCCCCCCCACTTCACTCCCGTCTCCCTCAATCCCCAAACCCTAAACGGAGCCGCCCTAAAATTCCACCGCTTTAAGCTGGCGGCGCCAGCTCCGTTCACCACCAAATTAACACCACCAAATCACCTCACCCCCTTCTTCTCTAATCTACAATCTATTTCCCACGAATCATACCAAAACCCTTCGAATCTGTATCTAAAGAAACGAACCCTAAAATCCCAAACTCCAAATCGATTAGATGTTTGAAAGTTTAAGGTCGAAATCAACATTAGTTGTGTGTTCTCAGTCGAGAACACTAGATTAAGGTCTATTCCGGCTACAAACTCAAAAATCGAAGGTCTAATTCAAGATGGGATTCAATCATTTGGAGGTAAGTGTCCTAGTTTTAATTTTTTTTGTTTTCTTTTGTTATTATCTTCTTCTACTCCTTTCTTTCATTAGAATGTTTACTTGGTCAGTTTTGTTCTATGATTTTTTTTAGTTTATTTTTTTTTTTCTCGAATTAATAGATTGTTTGTTGATTTCGTTTCGTTTTTGTTTTGTTGATCAGTAGTTTAAACTCGCATAACAGTAGTTATTGAATTGATTCATGCTAATTTTGTTGAAAGATTAAAATTATTTTATTTTTTTTCAGTATTGAGAGCTATTAGGCAGTTTGCTGGTAGATTTTGTTTGTATAAAGATTGAATAGCCTTAAATAATGTGAACTAGGTTCAACATTGGTCCATGAATTTTAAATTTAAAAGCAGAAACTTTAAGATAACAGTAGAAATTATTTAAGTATTTACCTACTTAGGAAGATTCCATAATCGTAGGATTTAGTATTTGCATTACTAAACTAATAAAAGAAAAAGGTACTAAGTATTGAATGAATTAAAAAATAAAAAGGGGAATGGTAATGGCTGGCTTAATGCCTTTTTAGGAGCTGAAAATTAGAGAACATGGGGTGTGATTAAAAGGCTAAAAATACAAGTGTAAAAGGATATACAATCTGGAAAAGGGAGAGACAAGATTAAAAGAAGACATAACCAAGAATATAGGCTAAAGTTTTTAAGAGTTGAGAGGAAGACATAGAGGGAATACACTAAAAATACAGACAAGATTCTAGTAATATACCTCTTAGAAAACACAAGAGACTGGAAGATAACTTCATAGATAAAATACCTTCAAAAGATACAAAAGGCTACAAACTTCTTATTTCTTTTATTTTTCTGATTTTCAATCTCAAATTGGCTGAAGCAATCTCGGAATCATTAAGGAACTTGTTTTCTTTTGAAAAGTCTGGGTTGAATTCTATAATAGAGTTACTGTTTCATTGGTTTATAAGTTGATTTCATTGGGATTTTGAGTTGAATCTGGGCTGTTCTTTTGTTGTTGCTGATTTCTGCGCTTAATATTGTTGATTCCTCACTCTTCCCTTTGCCTTTTCAATTCCAGGTACTTTCTTAGCCTTGAGTAGCAAGTGATTGTAGAAACATGTAAATTCAAGGGTTGGTTGAATACAAGCTGCTTTGAGCTTAACTCCTTTTGATCCCCCTGTTACTTTAGTGTTCTGCAATAGATATGTAATTTTACCTGTTGTTCAAGTTATTCATCCATACATTTAAGGCTATGTATATTTAATAGTCATAGGCATAAGCAGCTAGATATGTATGTTTGACAGTAGGTGATACTAGTTTGCCAGGCATGTTCTATTTTTGTATTTGTTCCTGAATGTGCTTTAAATGTCCTTTGGAATGATTCTTTGAAACTCATGGAAAACCAGAATTTAACCTACCGGGAATTATCATTGTCAGGTTTATTCAATTCAGCATAATTGTGTTAAAATGATTCAGTATTTATCTAGGAATATATTTGGTTGCTTGAATACATGGTTTAATTCCTACAAGTTTGTTCACGTGAGGTTTAAGTAAGGTTTAAACATCGATGTTGCAAGTTAACTTAAGTTCTTAGAAGATTAAGGTTGTATGATGTATAGTTCTTCAAAGAACTAGATCCTTAATTTTTTCTTCCTTCGAAATCTTGGCATTGTTTGTATGTTGGTAATTTTGAGACTAGCTACTTGGATTCATTCTGAATTTGTTTGTTGTATAGACTTCACCTGAGCACGATACAGACTCGATGTTGAGTCTCCTTGATAGGGGTTCTATGGCTTTAGGGAATTTGGGCCTTCTGCTTGGGCTCAACTTGGGCCCATGGTCTTTAAAATTAATGGGAAATGAACATGGTAGGCCTTGCCACATGTGCTTTTTATTTTCTTCAAAACAGGGATCTTCGATGTTAGTCGGGGGTGGTCTAATTCCGCTTTAAGACTGGCCCAGTTCCTTAATATTAAAAATTAATTGTGGTTAGTTTTCTTTAAAATGGGTTGTCATACCAGTTGAATAAATAACTATGACCCTTTAACTTGGTGATTGTTATGTGATGGTGATTTGTAGAAGTCTTGCAAGCTCTTTAGTTAAGTAATTGGATTTTAAGAGTAAATTAGTGGAGGTGTGCTACATCGGACAACAACAATAGTTTATGGCCCTCCAAATTTAACTTAGATTTTTTTTAGAGTAAATCGAGATGTGCCATGTTGAACAAAATGATAATTGTGTGACCCTCGTATTAACATTATAACCTAGATATTAAGAATAATTAATATTCGTATAAAAGCCTTTAGGGCCGTTTAAAACACAATTGTGGTTATGAATACGTCCGCGTAACATAATTACGGTTCTAGAAACAAAATCGGAGTATGCGTTCGCGCAACTTCAGCCCAAACTTTCTTAGTAATAATAAAGCGTTATTAATTGTGGACACATTCGTGTGACATAATTTTTGACGCGCCAAACAAGCGGGTATATGTACGCGTAACCCGTTCTAAGATAATTTTTTTTAATTAAAAGCGATAAAAGAAGTAAATGCACATAGGTTCTAAAATCAGTAATTAAATAATTTTATAAGCCAGGTATGATCAAAGCGACCATGCTAGAACCACGAAACTCGGGAGTGCCTAACACCTTCTCCCGGATTAACAGAATTCCTTACCCGAATTTCTGTGTTTGCAGACATAAATAGAGTCAATCTTTTGCTCGATTCAGGATTTGACCCGATGACTTGGGACACCATAAATCTCCCAAGTGGCGACTCTAAATTTTTAATAAATAAATAATCCCGTTTCGATTGTCCTTCAATTAGAAAAACTCTCTTATACTCCTTCCGGTGGTGTAGGAAAAAGGAGGTGTGACAGCTCTGGCGACTCTATTGGGGAGGAAAACCCAGAATCACTGGTTCAAGGTTAGAAATTCGAGCTTGGAATAATTGTTGTATTTGGATTTATTTATTATCTGATTTTATTTACATATTTGGGCATAATGTGCTAAATGTTGCTTTTTACTGCTTTGATATTGCGTAATTGCATATAAGCTGTTACGGAACCCTTCTTCTCTCTGGATCTTATGAATTTATGGTGCACACGTGCACGTGGCCCACTTTCCCGTTAGAAGTCATACCAATTAGAACGAGGTTGGGTCAAGTAACTAGGTCGGGTAGACTTTCGTGCTCCCGGTACGTTACCCCCGCTTCGGCTTGAGCTGTCCGCTCGGGTAAGCCAGGTATAGAACAATAAATCCAGGGTTTTAAACCTAGAATAACAAAGCCTCGTGTCGGATCCCTAGTAGGAACGTTTGTTTGCATCACGTGCATTTGACCTTGGAGACTCAACATAGGGGTTGGGTCTGTCTAGGACAGGTGTACCCGAAATAAAAAAACCATCATGGTGCATCTTACTTGCTACTTGTGCATTTATTTGCTTCGGAGTTGCATGTTGACTGACTTTTGAATAATGAGAGGAAAATTAAAAAAAATGAATAAAAAAAAAAGAGAAATAAATATTCTCTTTAGGGAAAAATCAGGATTTGAAAAAAAATGATAGCAAAGCTCTGCCAGAATTTTCTGTTTTCCTTTTTGAAAAATAGTTGGTTTTATTTTCGTCAAGTCTGGCAGAACTACGTAAGTTTAATTCTCACCGGATGTAGGATACATAGGCAACCCATATAAGGTTCAACTATTTAGACTCAAAAAAAAAATTTAGGGGTAAATAAATATCATTATTTTTCCATAAGTAAAGGTAATGTCATTCTTGTCCAAAATAGCTTAATGTCCCCAAAAGGACGCCGGAAGGCTGTTTTTGCGAGAACAACCACCTTGAGTCATTTCTCAAATTTTTTTTTTTGCCAGTTAGCAAACACAGCCTTTAAATCTTTTTCGAAGTGTTGAAAGGCCGTATTGATAAAACCGAATATTTTTATGAAAATTTTTAGAAATAGTAATGAGTTTTTTTTTCAAAAAAAGTCTGTATTTGTTAGTGAGAGTCTGTTAGTCTATTTTTAGGATGTATTGTCATCTTGATGTTAGAGTCTTTTAGAGTCCGTTAATATTGTAATAAAATATGTCATTGTCATAAACACATTTTTCTTTTATGGAAAATTTGAAAAACAATCCAAATTTTTTTTAGTCATTTTGCACTTATCTGCCAGAACTACGCCCGGTCTAATTCATAAAGGGTCATGATATGTAGGAAATCTCCATAAGATTCAACCACAACTAAAAAAAGAATCAAATAAAGAAATATATGAGTGTCAAAGAGGTTATAATTAGGAAAAGCCGGGATGACGCAAGCAACCAAGCAAATGCATAATAGAAATGGTTAACTGCTTAGGTGCATTGCATCCTTAATGTGTGTTTGCCTATCTATTAAAGGCCCTAACGCTAACACGATGCCCCCATTTTGTTCATTCTCAATATCCAGAAAAGTGGTTGGTTTGTGGTTTCCAAAGTAGTAACTACTCTCCACAACATAAAAGCCAAAAAGGCAATGGCAGATAACAACAAAATGGTGTTGGTTGATATCGGTACCTAAAAGCGGTTGGTTGAACAGGACACTGGCTTGGCTGATGAGGCAAGGATGTTAAGACAACACATTACAAACATGTATCAGGCTTGGATGGTTGGGAAGGCACCACCACCGCCACCACCTGGTTTCTCAGATGATGCCCTTACCCAAACTTTGGCATCTTCCAAT
Organism: Nicotiana glauca; assembly: GCA_026770625.1. NCBI lineage: Eukaryota > Viridiplantae > Streptophyta > Magnoliopsida > Solanales > Solanaceae > Nicotiana > Nicotiana glauca. Next base: position 11,279 of record MU768349.1, read on the forward strand.
CACCCTAGTATCTCCATCACTCTTCCTCCAAGTTTTGGGAGGCTGAAGAACATAGAACAGTCCTTAAAGAACGTACAAGGGACGGGAGACCAAGGCAGCATGTCTTACCAAGAGTTGTATACACTCCCTGACGTTCACTTGCCCGCAAGGTTTAAAGTACCAAAGTTCAACTTGAATGATGAGTGTGGAGATCCTGTAGCCCATATGAGGGATTATTGCAGTGAAATAAGAAATTTTGGCAAGAAAGATGATTTGTTGATAGTGTATTTCAGTGAGAGTTTGACTGGGGCAACTTTGGAATGGTATAATCGTCAAGATGTCGGTACGTAGCATACATGGGATGACATGGCCCAGGAATTTGTGTGACACTTTCAGAACAACACAGACATTGTCCCAAACCACTACTCCATATCTCAGATAGAAAAGAAACATAAAGAATGTTTTAGGAAATTTTGGCTCAGATGGAGCGAACAAGTTGCTCAGGATAATCTTCCCATGGACAGAAAAGATGTTGTTAAGCCCCGCCAACAACAAGGTCCAGTAGTCGTTCTTGCTAAACGCTCTCAGCCTCCATATCAACCCCGTGGATATCCTTTTAATTCTCCCGACTGCTACTTCTCTCCACAGAACCCCCGAAATCGTACATTACTTCCCCGAAATCCTGTCCACAATGCACCACAATATGCTCTACATCCCCAATGCCCGTGATGATTTGCGTCGCGTCCACAAAATCTCATTCGCCTCCTCAGGCATATCAACCACTTGCCCGCAAAAGGTTCCAACCGAGGTCAGAGTATAAAATAAAAAGACTACTGAAAAAAGAGAATACTTTCGGAGAATCTTATACAAATTTGTTTGAAAAGTTAAAGTGTTCTGGACTGATTGATTCGCTCCTCGGTTATACTCCAGACCCATATGCAAAAGGCTTTGATCCTACTGTACGATGCATGTACCACTCTAATGTCCAAGGGCATAGCATTGAGAATTGTCGTTCTTTGAAAAAGAAAATAGAAAGAATGATTCAAGAAGGGGTAATTGTGATCAATGACAGTGACAGGGATCATGCGAATCCTCTTGGGAATGTATTGACTAAAACTGATAATGTTGAAGTTGGTAATGGTCTTGGAAATATTGATGCGGAACTCAGTGGCTAAGATGCCAATCGTGGAAATTGAAAAGATATTCCTTTCTTGGTTAGCCAGGAAAGAGTCTTGGTGGTTTATTTTGTTGTCATTTCTGTTGTCCGGGTTATGTCAGGGTTGTAATCCAGATATTGTCTTGTGACTCAAACCCTTCTATCCTTTTATGTTTGCCCGATTTGTTTAGTTGTAGTAAATCATTTAGTGCTGTCTAGGTTTGTTCTGGGGTTGTAACTCCAGTTTAGTTTGCTTGTCTTGTTGTTCGAACTGTTTTATCGTCTAATGCAATTTCCTATTTTTTGTTATTTCTAGACATTTTCTTTTGTTTAGTTCTCTCCTCTTTATAGTTCTTTTCATGTTGGTTCTAGTGACATGACATGAACGCATAATTCTCGGCCTAATCTTAAAGGTTAGTTCAATCATAAAGTAATTGGGAAGATGATAGGGGCACTTGAGGGAAATAAGAACAGATTTGGATATTTTGAGATCATTTGAAGCCCGAACCATGTGAAACTGGGGCAGATAGAACATAAAGAAACCCTATTGAAATGCATCATGCCGCATCAGGTTGAAACTAACGGCAAATTCACCTAAATTGACAGGGGTCATTCGTGGTAACGAAGAGTGTTGTCCAACAGTGCTTAAAATTGACAAAACGCGAATGTATGGATATGGTTATCAAGTCTGGTACAATCAAAAAATGTTACGAGTATTTTCCTTAGTTTGTTTAATTGTGTTGTGTGCGCTTAGCATGTTTTGAAGATTGGAATGACGAAGGCATTTTGTTCTGCTATCTAAATACTTTATCCTCCGTTATCCCTTTGAGCCTTATTTATTTTCTTTTATACCCCTCTTTCGGAATTAGCAGCAAATATTAGAAACATAAGCGTGGAAGATAAGTAAAGAAAAGAAAATAAAAGAAAAAAAAATAAAACAACAAAAAGAGAAAAAGGAAGAAATAAAAGAAAAGAAGAGAAAGAGGAAGAAAAAAAAAAGAAAGATCACAACAAACAAAGTAATTTCTATGACATGAACTACGTTTGACCTAATTCTTTTAAGGATACGTAGGCAGCCTCATGGTTCGATCTCATCAAAATAAAAATCCAAAGGTCCCCAAGCAAAGAAACTGGGTCAGAAGTTGTGGTTGTTGTGCGAAATCTAATTACGAAAGTTGTAATTTTGAACCCATTTGAATTATTTTGAGCCTTTAATACCTTTTCTTTCTAACCCCATCCAAAAACCCACATTACGGTCCAAAGAAAGACCTTCTGATCAGTCTTCAAAAGATGCCAAGTCGAGCAAGTAAAGGTGATTCATGTCAGGGGCAACACTCCAATCCAAGCAGAAAAGATAATAAAAATGAGAGAGTCTTATTGGTAAAAACCCTCACGGGCACCATAAGGCAATGGGAGCTGAGAGAAATAAAAATAAGAGAGTCTTATTGGTGAAAACCCTCACGGGCACCTTGAGGCAACTGTAAGTTAAGAGAAAGACCAAAATGAGAGAGGCTTGATAGTGAAAACCCTTCGGGCACTACAAGTCGGATAAGGATTGCGAATAAAATTGGATATGTGGAGCATTGAAGCCCAGTTTCACAGAAAAAAGGTATGACAAGTGCTGAACATCGTAATTGCTTAACAGAATAGGCCACAAGTGCATGTCACGATCCTTAGAGTTGGTATCCACATCCGATAGGTTTCTACTTTGTAGTTTTCTTGTTAGAAATCATCTCTTTCCTTTGTCCTTTACTCTGTTCCTTTTTTCTTGTTCACTTCTTCTTCCTGAGTCTGTTTGGTCAGAACAAGTGAGAAATGACTCTAAAATTTGCCATCAGCTTTCCAATTGCAAAAGACGAGATCTGGCTAGTACATCAAAGTGGCATAAGTCAGGAAAGAAACAACAAGCGCACTGAAGTTGGTAACAATCAATATGCTTTGGGGATCAAGTGAAACACAAAGGTTTGGTAGATGTCAGTCCAGGAGCAATACAATAGATAAAAGGTATTGGATTAGAACGAAGAGAGGTGTTTTCTGGGTTAAGGTTTACAAAGGAAGTGGTTAGTCAAGAAACAAGCAGGGTCTTCGAATGAAAATCAGTTATCATGTCAAGTGAAGGAGCGACAGACCTCCGGGCCAAGGCCAGTAGGTTAAGTCAAGAAAGAACAGCATACACAAGGAGTGGGGGCAATGGACGTGATTCGGGCACAAAGGTCGGGTAGATGCCGGTTCATGAGCAATGCAACAAATAGAGGATATTGGGTCTGAACGGAGAAAAAGTATTTTAGTGATACGGATGACAGAGAAAGTCATTAATCAATAAATAGGCAAGGTCTTCGAGTGGAAATCAGCTATCATGGGAGATATATGGGGTCAGATAAGAAGACTAGAAGTGAAAAAAAAACAGTTAGGAATCACATGCCTAAGGATCAGTCAGAAGGTCGAAAATTTTCAACCAAGTTCAAGGTAGTCGGACGAAAGGGAGCATGGAAAGGAGAAAATCATCCCCAGCAAGAGTATCACAACCAACCACCACATTTTAAACTGACACGATTTTTCTTTGATTTGAAACGGGGGCGGGAAATGTCGTTTATGTCAGAGAAACCACTGTAAGGAAAGGTAAGCACCAGATACTTTCGTTTTGGCTATTTTGTTCAAGTCAGGTACCCATCTGAAGAACAGGGAAGACAACAAGGGTTTTAAGATAAAAGGAACAATAGTTGAAATTATGGAAGTCAGGCATCCACCTGGAGAACAAGGAACAATAGTTGAAGATTTTGGAAGTCAGGCGTCCACTTGGAGAACAAGGAACAGTAGTTGAAGCTTTTGGAAGTCAGGCGTCCACTTGGAGAACAAGGAACAGTAGTTGAAGCTTTTGGAAGTCAGGCGTCCACTTGGAGAACAAGGAACAGTAGTTGAAGCTTTTGGAAGTCAGGCGTCCACTTGGAGAACAAGGAACAGTAGTTGAAGCTTTTGGAAGTCAGGCGTCCACTTGGAGAACAAGGAACAGTAGTTGAAGCTTTTGGAAGTCAGGCGTCCACTTGGAGAACAAGGAACAGTAGTTGAAGCTTTTGGAAGTCAGGCGTCCACTTGGAGAACAAGGAACAGTAGTTGAAGCTTTTGGAAGTCAGGCGTCCACTTGGAGAACAAGGAACAGTAGTTGAAGCTTTTGGAAGTCAGGCGTCCACTTGGAGAACAAGGAACAGTAGTTGAAGCTTTTGGAAGTCAGGCGTCCACTTGGAGAACAAGGAACAGTAGTTGAAGCTTTTGGAAGTCAGGCGTCCACTTGGAGAACAAGGAACAGTAGTTGAAGCTTTTGGAAGTCAGGCGTCCACTTGGAGAACAAGGAACAGTAGTTGAAGCTTTTGGAAGTCAGGCGTCCACTTGGAGAACAAGGAACAGTAGTTGAAGCTTTTGGAAGTCAGGCGTCCACTTGGAGAACAAGGAACAGTAGTTGAAGCTTTTGGAAGTCAGGCGTCCACTTGGAGAACAAGGAACAGTAGTTGAAGCTTTTGGAAGTCAGGCGTCCACTTGGAGAACAAGGAACAGTAGTTGAAGCTTTTGGAAGTCAGGCGTCCACTTGGAGAACAAGGAACAGTAGTTGAAGCTTTTGGAAGTCAGGCGTCCACTTGGAGAACAAGGAACAGTAGTTGAAGCTTTTGGAAGTCAGGCGTCCACTTGGAGAACAAGGAACAGTAGTTGAAGCTTTTGGAAGTCAGGCGTCCACTTGGAGAACAAGGAACAGTAGTTGAAGCTTTTGGAAGTCAGGCGTCCACTTGGAGAACAAGGAACAGTAGTTGAAGCTTTTGGAAGTCAGGCGTCCACTTGGAGAACAAGGAACAGTAGTTGAAGCTTTTGGAAGTCAGGCGTCCACTTGGAGAACAAGGAACAGTAGTTGAAGCTTTTGGAAGTCAGGCGTCCACTTGGAGAACAAGGAACAGTAGTTGAAGCTTTTGGAAGTCAGGCGTCCACTTGGAGAACAAGGAACAGTAGTTGAAGCTTTTGGAAGTCAGGCGTCCACTTGGAGAACAAGGAACAGTAGTTGAAGCTTTTGGAAGTCAGGCGTCCACTTGGAGAACAAGGAACAGTAGTTGAAGCTTTTGGAAGTCAGGCGTCCACTTGGAGAACAAGGAACAGTAGTTGAAGCTTTTGGAAGTCAGGCGTCCACTTGGAGAACAAGGAACAGTAGTTGAAGCTTTTGGAAGTCAGGCGTCCACTTGGAGAACAAGGAACAGTAGTTGAAGCTTTTGGAAGTCAGGCGTCCACTTGGAGAACAAGGAACAGTAGTTGAAGCTTTTGGAAGTCAGGCGTCCACTTGGAGAACAAGGAACAGTAGTTGAAGCTTTTGGAAGTCAGGCGTCCACTTGGAGAACAAGGAACAGTAGTTGAAGCTTTTGGAAGTCAGGCGTCCACTTGGAGAACAAGGAACAGTAGTTGAAGCTTTTGGAAGTCAGGCGTCCACTTGGAGAACAAGGAACAGTAGTTGAAGCTTTTGGAAGTCAGGCGTCCACTTGGAGAACAAGGAACAGTAGTTGAAGCTTTTGGAAGTCAGGCGTCCACTTGGAGAACAAGGAACAGTAGTTGAAGCTTTTGGAAGTCAGGCGTCCACTTGGAGAACAAGGAACAGTAGTTGAAGCTTTTGGAAGTCAGGCGTCCACTTGGAGAACAAGGAACAGTAGTTGAAGCTTTTGGAAGTCAGGCGTCCACTTGGAGAACAAGGAACAGTAGTTGAAGCTTTTGGAAGTCAGGCGTCCACTTGGAGAACAAGGAACAGTAGTTGAAGCTTTTGGAAGTCAGGCGTCCACTTGGAGAACAAGGAACAGTAGTTGAAGCTTTTGGAAGTCAGGCGTCCACTTGGAGAACAAGGAACAGTAGTTGAAGCTTTTGGAAGTCAGGCGTCCACTTGGAGAACAAGGAACAGTAGTTGAAGCTTTTGGAAGTCAGGCGTCCACTTGGAGAACAAGGAACAGTAGTTGAAGCTTTTGGAAGTCAGGCGTCCACTTGGAGAACAAGGAACAGTAGTTGAAGCTTTTGGAAGTCAGGCGTCCACTTGGAGAACAAGGAACAGTAGTTGAAGCTTTTGGAAGTCAGGCGTCCACTTGGAGAACAAGGAACAGTAGTTGAAGCTTTTGGAAGTCAGGCGTCCACTTGGAGAACAAGGAACAGTAGTTGAAGCTTTTGGAAGTCAGGCGTCCACTTGGAGAACAAGGAACAGTAGTTGAAGCTTTTGGAAGTCAGGCGTCCACTTGGAGAACAAGGAACAGTAGTTGAAGCTTTTGGAAGTCAGGCGTCCACTTGGAGAACAAGGAACAGTAGTTGAAGCTTTTGGAAGTCAGGCGTCCACTTGGAGAACAAGGAACAGTAGTTGAAGCTTTTGGAAGTCAGGCGTCCACTTGGAGAACAAGGAACAGTAGTTGAAGCTTTTGGAAGTCAGGCGTCCACTTGGAGAACAAGGAACAGTAGTTGAAGCTTTTGGAAGTCAGGCGTCCACTTGGAGAACAAGGAACAGTAGTTGAAGCTTTTGGAAGTCAGGCGTCCACTTGGAGAACAAAGAACAATAGTTGAAGTTTTTGGAAGTCAGGCGTTCACCTGGAGAACAAGGAACACTAGTTTAAGTTTTTGGAAGTCAGGCGTCCACCTGGAGAACAAGGAACAATAGTTTATGTTTTTGGAAGTCAGGCGTCCACTTGGAGAACAAAGAACAATAGTTGAAGTTTTTGGAAGTCAGGCGTTCAAAGAACAATAGTTGAAGTTTTTGGAAGTCAGGCGTTCACCTGGAGAACAAGGAACAATAGTTTAAGTTTTTGGAAGTCAGGCGTCCACATGGAGAACAAGGAACAATAGTTGAAGATTTTGGCATCCGCTTGGAGGACAAGGAATAATAGTTGAAGTTTTTGGAAGTCAGACGTCCACCTAGAGAACAAGGAATAATAGTTTACATTTTTTGGAAGTCAGGCGTCCACCTGGAGAACAAGGAACAACAGTTGAAGTTTTTGGAAGTCAGGCGTCCACCTGGAGAACAAGGAAAAACAGTTGAAGTTATGGAAGTCAGGTGTCCACCTGGAGAACAAGGAAAAGCAGCTAAATATTCCGAAGTCACGCGTCCACCTGGAAAAAAAGGAAGAAAAATTCAAGTCAAGAAGTCAGGTGCCCACCTGGAGAGCCAAGGGAAGGCAACATTGATCAAAAGAAAACAATTCATGTTTCAAGGGGAAAACAATTCGAGTTTCATAGGAAGGGAAGAAGCAATTCAAGTTTAGCAATCTGGCATCCACCTAAAGAAAAGGGAAAGCATTCCTGATTACAACTCAAGTTGGTAACAAAGGAATCTCGCTTGGAGAATACAAGTCAAACAAGCAGCAGCAACTACAAGATCAAGTTTGAGAATAAGTCTTTGTAATTTATAGATCATAGTTTAGTCTAGCTTCTTTTATTTTTAGCATGGTGTAATAAGGAGGTCAGTAAGCAGTAGCAGCAGCAGCAGCAGCAATAGCAAATCACAGCTTCATGGTAGTCCCAGCTACCAAAATTCCCGAACTACATTGACCTGATTCCTTTATAGCCAAGGATATGTAGGAAACCTTTGAAGCAGAGGTTAAATCAAATCTATCAAAAAGATGCTTCCCACTGAGTATTCAAACGGACAAAAATCGTTCGTATCCGCTTACTTTATCTTTGCACGAAAACTCTTCGTGTTTCCGGATAAAGAGGAGCAGTTGTGAGCACGTGATTTTTTCCTCACATGAATTATTCCAAAAGAATTCCAAAATTAGTTCTTTTTCTTTAATTATTTGTTATTCTAGGAATTACTATGCAATTTTCCTGATTGTTTGCATATTTGTGTGCATATTTAATTCTATTAATGCATTGAAATATATATATATATATATATATATATATATATATATATATATATATATATATATATATATATATATATATATA
>MU768349.1:24473-43165 GCA_026770625.1 Nicotiana glauca
TTCAACCCCCAAACCCTAAACGGGGCAGCCCTAAAATTCTACTGCTTTAAGCCGGCGGTGCCCGCTCCGTTCACCGCCAAATTAACACCAACAAATCACCTCACCCCTCTCTTCTCTAATCTATAATTCCTTTCCCTCGAATCAGACCAGAACCCTTCGAATCTGGATCTAAAGAAACGAACCCTAAAATCTCAAACTCCAAATTGATTAGATGTTTGAAAGTTTGAGGTCGAAATCAACCTTAGTTGTGTGTTCTCAGTCGAGAACGCCCGATTAAGGTCTATTCCGGCTACAAACTCAAAAATCAAAGGTCTAATTCAAGACGGGGTTCAATCATTTGGAGGTAGGTGTCCTAGTTTTAATTTTTTTATTTTCTTTTGTTATTATCTTCTTCTACTCCTTTCTTTCATTAGAATGTTTATTTGGTCAGTTTTGTTCTATGATTTTTTTTATTTTTTTTCTCGAATTAATAGATTGTTTGTTGATTTTGTTTGGTTTTTGTTTTGTTGATTAACAGTTTAAACTCGCATAACAGTAGTTCTTGAATTGATTTATGCTAATTTCGTTGAAAGATTGAAATTGTTTCTTTTTTTCCAATATTGGTGGCTATTAGGCAGTCTGTTGGTAGATTTTGTTTGTATAAATATTGAATAGCCTTAAATGATGTGAATTGGGTTCAACATTGGTCCATGAATTTCAAATTGAAAAGCAGAAACTTTAAGATAACAGTGGAAATTATTTAAGTATTTACCTACTTAGGAAGATTCCATAATGGTAGGGTTTAATATTTGCACTACTTAACTAATAAAAGAAAAAAGTACTAAGTAGTGAATGAATTAAAAAATAAAAAGGGAACTGGTAATGGCTGGCTTAATGCCTTTTTAGGAGCTGGAAATCAGAGAACATGGGGTGTGATTAAAAGGCTAAAAATACAGGTGTAAAAGGATATACAGTCTGGAAAGGGGAGAGACAAGATTAAAAGAAGACAGAACCAAGAATATAGGCTGAAGTTTTTAAGAGTTGAAAGGAAGACATAGAGGGAATACACTAAAAATACAGACAAGAGTCTAGGAATATACCTCTTATAAAACACAAGAGACTGGAATATAACTTCATAGATAAAATACCTTCAGAAGATACAAAAGGCTACAAACTTCTTATTTCTTTTATTTTTCTGATTTTCAATCTCAAATTGGCTGAAGCAATCTCTGAATCATTGAGGAACTTGTTTTCTTTTGAAAAGTCAGGGTTGAATTCTACAATAGAGTTATTATTTCATTGGTTTATGAGTTGATTTCATTGGGCTTTTGAGTTGAATCTGGGCTGTTCTTTTGCTGTTCCTGATTTTTGCGCTTAATATTGCTGATTCCTCACTCTTCCCTTTGCCTTTTCAATTCCAGGTACTTTCTTAGCCTTGAGAAGCAAGTTATTGTAGAAACATGTAAATTCAAGGAATGGTTGAATACATGCTACTTTGAGCTTAACACCTTTTGATCCCCCTGTTACTGTAGTGTTCTGCAATAGATATGTAATTTTACCTGTTGTTCAAGTTATTCATCCATACATTTAAGGCTATGTATATTCAATAGTCATAGACATAAGCAGCTGGATATGTATGTTTGACAGTAGGTGATACTAGTTTGCCAGGCATGTTCTATTTTTGTATTTGTTCCTGAATGTGCTTTAAATGTCCTTTGGAACGATTCTTTGAAACTCATGGAAATTTAGAATTTAATCTACTGGGAATTATCATAGTCAGGTTTATTCAATTCAGCATAATTGTGTTAAAATGATTCAGTATTTATCTAGGAATATGTTTGATTGCTTGAATACATGGTTTAAGTCCTACAAGTTTGTTCACATGAGGTTTAAGTAAGGTTTAAACATCGATGTTGTAAGTTAGCTTAAGGTCTTAGAAGATTAAGGTTGTATGTTGTATAATTCTTTAAAGAACTGGATCCTTAATTTTTTCTTCCTTCGAAATTATGGCATTGTTTGTATGTTGGTAATTTTGACACTATCTACTTGGATTCATTCTGAATTTGTTTGTTGTATATCCTTTACCTGAGCACGATACGGACTTGATGTTGAGTCTCCTTTGATAGTGGTTCTGAGGCTTTAGGGAATTTGGGCCTTCTGCTTGGGCTCAACTTGGGCCCATGGTCTTTAAAATTAATGGGAAACGAACGTGGTAGGCCTTGCCACATGTGCTTTTTATTTGCTTCAAAACAGGGCTCTTCACTGTCAGTCGGGGCTAGTCTAATTCTGCTTTAAGACTGGCCCAGTTCCTTAATATTACAAATTAATTGTGGTTAGTTTTCTTTAAAATGGGCTGTCATACCAGTTGAATAAATAACTATGATCCTTTAACATGGTGGTTGTTATGTGATGGTGATTTGCAGAAGCCTTGCGAGCTCTTTAGTTAAGTAATTGGGTTTTAAGAGTAAATTAGTGAAGGTGTGCTACATCGGACAACAACAATAGTTTATGGCCCTCCAACCCGGAACTAGCCCGGACCGTAACCCGTACGGGTCCAAAAAATAGCGGCTCGGCCTGGCCCGGCCCGGCCCACCCGTTAAACAGCTTTACTTCAACTTCCTGTTACTTTTTAGTTTCATTATGAAGTACAAGAATGTTGTTTTACTGATATTTAAAATGGTAACAATGTTTGACAACACTATCTATAATAGTTAATTATAGTATAGTGATATGGAGCTTAGACTTGATTGAAAGAACCTTCCTTAACGAGAAATTGATAAACAAAAATAGTTATGGTTTATTAACTTGGGAATGAATGAGTTAAGAATAAAAACTTATGTTTAATAGTTTTTTGTCGTTTTTCTTTGTAGACATTGCTTCTCCTATTGTTTACATACAAACCCGGTTCTCTCCTCTTCACCAATTTCACCTCTGCATCTATTTTAGTAATCCTATTCAGAAAATGAAGCGGAATATCAAATTTCAAGTCACTATTTGTTTGTTTTATATCTTGGGTTTATTGAATCTATGTTGTTGCTCCAACTTCACAGTTTCTTCGACAAATAGAAGCTTTCATTAACCATTGTTTAATATGAATACAAATTAAGTTGGCAGCAACGTAACCATCTGGAAGCCCTTTGCTTAGTCTAATGGTGTTTGCAGCTTAATTAAGAATAGGTACAGATCAACTTTTGCTAAGTGAGGATCCACTTTAGTTTACATTTTACTATTTTCTTAATGACTGAGATAAAAACTAACAATTGGTAAATTGACAATGTTATTTATGTTGCATTGTTTGTTAATATAGTATTCTTTCTGTTTCCTCAAGTGTTGGAAAATATTTGGCAGCAACAGACTTCAGCCCATCTCATCAAGAAATGCAGAGTAGTAGATATATGCTTACGGGCGCATTGTGTTACCCCTGGGATGGGAACAAAGGTGGAGGTTCATACAAGTTGGGGCTAGCAAGATCCACAAATCATATAATAACAGTTTTGGTTGCTTCTTTTCTTCAAAGTTTATTTTATTAATTGATATCTAAGAATTGGCCAAGTTTATCATCAATTGTTTGACAATAATCCATTTTTGTAACTTTTAGGATTTATAGAAAATCAATTAGTTTTGATTCCTTTGCTTATTTAAGTTTATCTTTAACTTCTTTTAATATCAAATGTTATATATCTCATATATTTCAATGCTCAAGTATTAGGAAAGATAAGTATATAACAAAAGCTAATGCTGGCTAAGAAACTTTGAAAGAGGCGGGAGATTAAAAGAAGAAGAGAGGAAGGTGTAATGAAACAATTTAACAAGTGACTTCTGTGTTTCTTTAGTTGCACATAGACGAAAAAGAGTAATTTATAAGCTTTTTGAGGGATGGCATCTATATTTCATTATTAGCTTACTAACTTACTAATTTCAATGTAAATATATTCATGTCTTTTATGATCGCATGTAGCGCTAGCAAATTTACTAGTTAAATATAATATAAACCTCTGCCTCCCCTCAAAAGATGAGTTCTTCCTTTAATTTGAAGGAAAAAAAAAATTGTCTACATCGAAATAAACCCGTAACTTTAGAAATAAAACAACTTAGAGAGTGTTTGGTTAAGCTTATAAACTGATCAAACTGGCTTATAAATATTTTTTAGCTTATCTACGCGTTTAGTAAAATTAAAAGTGCTTATAAGCAAAAAATAAGCCAAAAGCCATAAATTGGTCTCCCCTGACTTATCAAATTTCAGCTTATAAGCACTTTAGGTTTGACCAAAATATTTATTAGTCTATCCCTAAAATACTTCTTTTTAAAACAAAACTCTTCGTATACCCAGTTCTTCACTTTTATCCAAACACGTAACTGCTTATTTTTTAAATCAGCTTCAGAACTTAAAAGTGTTTTTCAACACCTAATGCTTATTAATTACTCTAATAGCCCATTTGGCCAAGCTGCAAAAATTAGCTTATTTTGATAAGTACTTTTTTCAAAAGTGCTTGCTTTTCTCAAAAGTACTTTTGGTGAGAAGCAGTTTGTGTTTGGCTAATTAGTTTGAAAAGCACTTCTGAACAACAATTAGTGTTTGGCCAAGCTATTAAAAATTACTTCTAAGTGTATTTTTCTCAAAAGTGCTTCTCAAAAAAATGCTTTTGGAGAGAAGCTACTTTTTTTCTGCTTCTCCAAAACTACTTATGCTTCTCCTCAAAAGCACTTTTTTTTCTTCCAGAAGTTTGGCCAAACACCTCAATTTTTAGCCAAAAGCACTTTTGGCAAAAAATAAGTTTGGTCAAACATGCTATAAATCAGCTAAGCCAAACGGGCTCTTACTTGCTACAACAAATAAGCTGATTTGTGTATAAAAAATTTATACCATCAATGTTTATCAGTTAAACTTACAGTGGCAATCGCAAGCCAAAAATTAAATTATTTAGTAGCAAGAGATCATCGATTACTTTTTCCGGGAGTGTTTCTTAACAACTTAGTGATATTGGGAATTTTGTTCAACTTAGAGCATCATATTAAGGTAATTTTGTTCCTTTATTTCTTGCAATTTCGTACACAATTTAGTTGAAGACCGAAAAATATGTCACCCCGTATAGATTCTCTTGCTTATGGAATAGTATTCTTTCACTTTTATTTCTTTGATGTTGATAGAAAATAAAATAAGTAATTCATATTAGAAGGTGTTTTAATTTCTCAAAAAATACAACTCAGGGGAAAGTCAAACTCATTAAAACTTGATGATTAACGGGCTCATTCCTTTACTCTTGTGCAATAAAATTCACAGTTAATCATGAATATTCTGATATTAAAGACACGAATCCCAGAGGTAATGCAAAGATATTGAAGAACCCAAAAGGGACCAACACAATCTTTAATGATTTAGCAGGTGATAAAGTTGCAAAACCTATACACTTTATGCTATGAAGACTTGCAAAGGCCAGACCTTAAACAGAAAATAACTCCTCACTTTCTTTACTTGAACTTAAGAAAAGAACACGATCAACTTCTTTCTTTACTTTTTCTCAATGGTACAGTCATATAGATTTCATATACAGAGAACCCTATAATTTGGAGGACGAAAAGCTCTAATCGCTATTTACTGCTTGCATTTGTTGTATGAATTTCTGGTAAATTTCATTTCCAGATTTCTTCTTGCTCCATACCATGATTTTGACACGAAATCTCACAAGTATAATTCATAGCACACTCAAAAATGGCATTATGTTGTCTGCCAAACCTCACGAAGAAGATCATACCTCGTATTTGATCCAATTGAACCTGTTTCTTCCTTTTGTTTAGCTTTTCTACCTCCATTCTGTGCAGAAGCGGGTGATGATGGCATTTTATCAATAATGCATGCTAGAGGAGAATCTATTTCCTCCAGTTCCTCATCACTTGTGTATCCCTTCCTTTGTATAGCAGAAGCACTCCGAGACAGGAGAGACTTCCCATCAACTTCTGCAACTTTTTCGGCGACGTCAGCAGCAACAGGAGGTTTATACACAACTGGGGCGGCAGGGTAAGGGAAACTACCGGAAGAGTGTCCTCCTGATAATCGACGTGCTATGATGCACTGCAAACATCAGTGATGTGAGATAAAATTCATCAACAGAAACCTCTTTGCAAATGTAGTTTTGATATCCTAGAAAAGGAAAAGTCAGTTGTATTGACCAGTTTTGTCAGTTAATCACATTGTTCCGATTTTCGTCATTATTTTTACCATGGGCTTTGTTTCAAAGTTGTAGTGGAGGTAACACTTCTAAATAACCTTAAAATGCAAAACTTGAACTAGCTAAGAGGAGCCAAACCTCGGCATTGAGAGCTTCTAATACAGTGCCAGGGACAGGATCAGGACAAAACTCATCTGGAGAGAAGTTGCAGAGTATTCGCTTAACCAGTGGAAGACTGATAGATGGACATACCTGCAGCAACATTTAGAATTTTCATCAAGACTAAAGAACAATTGACCTCTACGCATATTTGGCAAACAAAAAGCTGTACCTCCATTCTGATTGTGCGGTCCATGAGCATGTCTTTTGGAAGCATGAGAAGATCGCTTAAGGCATTGAGAAGATGGAAATGCTCTGGTTGATTTCCACCTTTCCTGTGATCATCTCCAAAGCTGCCTTCATCATTTTGCCCAGAATCTTCAGCATCCATGCCAAACAAATCAGTAAGACATCTTGACCAATTGCCAACCTGCAAAAAAGATATACTATCAATATCAAGAGCATGGCCAATGCACAAAAGAACATAAAGGTTCCGTTAGCACATAGCCCATTGTTGACAATTTGGCAGAGTAACACTGCAAGAGCCAAGGACAGAGGAAAATATTTTCAAAACAAGTTAATAGTGAATAGTACTTACTGAGTTTTTCAGTTGCGCACCCGAACCAAAACTCAAATCTCCGGCTGGAATAGGCAACACCTTTGAGTCAACTATTGGATCAGATATGGGATCAGTTGGGATCTCATGAGCTGACTCACGAAGAATTGCATTGAACATAGCCACATCCAGTCTGGCAACACATTGTTCAATGACCTGAAAAGGTACATATATACAGAGGCGTAAAGCATTTAGACTAACAAGTGAAGCTGAAACCAATTACAGCTAGCTTTAAAAAAATACAGCTAAAATGCAAGTGTAAAAGCACTATGAGTTTTTCCTTGATCACCTGCATACAAAAACTAGAGGAGATAGAAGGATGTAAAAGATACGGAACATGGAAAGCAGAAACACCGGGGATTACTTACCCTTCTAGCCAAAACAGGCAAGCAACCACATTCATGGCTTCCTGCTCGAACAGGACATAATCTCTTCAAAGCCTCAAGGAAAGCATGCTTCCATAGGTTAATGGAAAAGTTTCCTTGCTGCTGATCACCCAAGGCAGGTCCTAATAACCGTCCAACAGATTTGCTGGCCATTGGATCATCAGCGGGAGATTGCATATTGGGAGTCAACGTCTGTCGCCAAAGCGATCAATCAGTTTCCGAAAGGAAAGCACATTAAAGCTGCTTGCTTACTATTAAATAACATGCAAAAGAGTAACAGGCTTAAGTTTCAATGTAATATAAGTTTTAGATATCAATTACTCAAAAACCTTATTAGTGATGGCATGTTTGGCTAAATCCTGTAGTTACTATGTAGAACAGAACATAAAAGGTTTACCTATTTGGTACACCAGAATACAATTTTCACTTAATTAGTGTTGTCTACACGTCAATCCTAAATGGGAACATTAGTACAACAGGCAGCTAAGTACATTTGGTTACCTGCCACCATATTGATTCGACGATCCGCGAGAAAATCCAGGATTCTACTCTCTCTAAGGCAGCTGTAAAAGTTCTTGTTTCTTGCCAATCATCAAAAAACTGCAGAAGATCATGCTTGCTTGATTGTTTGTTTCCTGGATGTGTTTTCCATTTAAAAGAAGAAATTTTTGATTCAGTTTTCTTTCCTCCACCATTTGACTCAGTAATCTTTACCAATGAGCTTGGGCTACAGGAACTTCCAAATGCTTGAGAAATGATTACCCTCAGAACAACAGCATTTGACAGCCAAAATGTTAACCTTAATGAAAAGGGAAGAAAAATATTAGGCTAATCCAAAGTACAAAAGTTCCACATGATCCAATAATTGAAAGTATTACACACCTTGCCACATCGTTACCACATGACTTGGCAACCAAAACAAGGCCGGAAACAGTGTTTTTAGCAACTGTAGCTCTTTTGTCTTGAGACCAGTATTTACATGCATGAAGGTAGAGTCTAGATAGGCGCCTGGCAGGTGTGTGCAGCTTATGTGCAGAACTGCCATGCTCAGATACCACAGAGTAAAGAGAAATTTCAAGGGCAGCAACTTCTCTCAACTCCTCCTCAAGTTTCTCAAGCCTTGATTCCATTTGGCCAATCTTTTGCTCTAAAGCTGTTTTATCTTCTTGTTCGCAGTTCTCCTCAGTGTTGACTGTTTCATCATCACTTCCAACACTTTGAGCATTAACTGAAGTCTCATCCAAAATATCTACTGGTTCAACCTCTTTAACCAATTTTTCATCACCTTCTTCTGAGGAATCTGATGCGGATTTTGGATGGACTTTCATATTTTTAGAGTTGTCATTGACATTCTTGGATGTCACTTTAGATGGATCCTTTTTAGGTGTTTTCGCTTTGTTTGCTGTACTTTTTGTTGCCTTAATCTGTGAATTATTTTCTTTCTGATCAGATTTTGCTCGTTGTGCTGGGGAAGAATTATTTGCGACACTTTTAGCGAGCTTTTTGGAGACCTTAACAGTCGAAGCTCTTTCTACATTTTCATCTTCAGCTATTTGTGGATCTCCTTGAGATGAAACTGAATCATTTATTGTATCAATATCTGATGCCTCTTCCAGCCCCTCTTTGGGTTCACTCTCCATATCACTAGAATGATCATTGATTTTATCCTTGCCCAGTTTGTCAATCATTTTACGTGTTTTTGATTGCGGAGTTGCTTCCTCAGACCTGTAGACATCATCCACATAATCTATAACCACATTCTCATAAACTTCAGTGGGCTCTGTGCCCGTGTTCGGATCACTTACTAAAACAATGGACTCTGGTCTAGGAGGTGAAGCTTTATGATCAGTGTCTTTTGCTTTTAATGTTTTGCCAGTACTCTTTTCCTGTTTGTAGTCTCTTTTCTCTGTCTTTACAGCACGCCTTGCTTGATTAGTGTTTGAACCTCGCTTCCGCTCAGTTTCCCTCATGCTCAATACACTTCGCTTCACCTGTTAATCTTCAGCAAAGAAGAAGCCATAATAAGCAAGAAAATAAATAATCAAGCATCACTAACAGTACATTGTGAATCGATAATGAGTGAGCTTTATCATGACCCGACTATAAGTAAGCTAGATATTAGAGCTTTTAATTTAAGATTTGCCAAGCCTAACCGCTAGCTAAAAAGCATTCACTGTCAAAATTTATGGAAAAATTGACCTTTACAGGTTAGAATCAAAAGATGATGCTCACAAATTTCAGACTAAGCAGGCACTAGTAGAAAAGCAGCATTCAATACCAAAAATGTTATTACTGTGATACTTCTACGATCATACCTACAAATATAAAGTTTAAGATGTTGAAGGAATGGCATTGCTAATGACTAAGGTCATATTTGTATTCATTGTCTAACATAACAGCCATTTCGGATCAACTCCCTTATGAAGATAAATTATTTTCACACTTTAAATTTAGAGCTAGTTAAGAGCAGGTCTGTAAGATAAGCAACTTGTATTTTAAGTAAAATGTAATAACTACTTTGCATCAAGGTTACAAAGGAGTAGGACAGAAGGAGAATCAACCATCTCTTAAGTAGAATGTTTGCTTCCTTTTTTTTTGTTCATAAGCCAAACAGTACTGTATTAATTAAGTGAATAATGCACAATTTCAAATATAACACAAGTAAGTAATACAGCATCCTACAAAGTTATAACTTCAAACAGCCTTACTCTGAGTTTTAACTACTTGTGAAAAAACTTTATCCAGTTTACATTCAAATACTGTCCAGAAGAATCAAGTTGAAAGGATGAAAGTGGTCAATGAAATAAGTCAAGAGCTAAGTCTCTAGTCGAAGCCAGAGAAAAGTTTTAGTAAATTAAATCTCCTAATCTTTCTCGCCTCTCTCCAGCAAAGCCTTTTTGCAAGATGATTTGACAAGTTCAGTTAAGCCTCGAAAACCAGTAATTTTAGGATCTTCAGACAAAAAAGATCGGAAAACTTGTCAATATTTCCCAGTAACAAAGTGACTAAAAAGAAGTCTCATTCAGGGAAAGGAAAATTAACCACTGGGAAAGAATCTGATAAGGTAGCCAACGCTAGTTATGAAAAAACACACACGTTATTGAAATTTCAGAAAGCTTTTTTGTTTTTCCTCCATAGCCAGCAGAACATCAGAAAAATGAACCGGGACAAAGAAAGTAGATAAAATTCACACAAAATTGTAAGTACTTTGCAGCAATAGGATTAATAAAACCCTGACCAAAAAAAAGGATTAATAAAACGGAAAAAAGAAAAAGCAAAAGCATTTATGAAGAGGCAGTTAAAATGTGTCAGAAAGATGAATTCTAACTCACTTTGAAGCAGACAACATTTTTTTCAGAAGCATTTAAGTGCCAAAGCTAACTCAAATTTATGAACATTCTATGAACAAATGGAGGAAAACTCAAGGCAAAAAGGACAAGATCTAAAGCAAACAGAGAAGAGAAAAACTTGAAACAGCGGAGCGGATCTACAATATTTTTACGCAGTGGATAAAAAAACAAATGTGCTTCGTTTCGTCAATTTCTTCCATACATTCCAAAATTCAGTAAACGACAAGGAGAAGAGTATAGTAACAAGACCTCATATATTTATAAGTACATTCATGCCTTTATTGAAACTGCAACTTGCTGCATCACTACGTCACTATTTGAAGACCGCATTCTTCAGCAACAAAACAGCGTAAAATGTAGAAAAGTGAAAATTACTAGAAATTTGCATTCTTCAGCAACAAAACAGCGACAAATTTACTAAAAATAGAGAAAATTCACTAGAAAACAAAATGTTTCAGCTGGAAAACAGCGAAAAATCTGCTTAAAGAGGAAAAATTAAAATAAAACCGCATTCATCGGCAGTAAAACAGAGTCAAATCTACTACACAGACGAAATCGCGAGAAATTCTGCTAAAAATGAGAAATATATTAGAAAACTGCATTCTTCAGCTCTAAGCTGAATTATTATTTATTAAACTGCATTCTTCAGCAGCAAAACAGCAAAATTATCAACTGATTTATTATAAACTACACGAAACCGCATTTCTTAAGCTGTAAAACTGCGAATACTTACTGGAAACAGAGAATTGACTTACCGAATGAATTACGAGATAGATTCAATGAGAAGAAAACGAAGAAGAAGATGAGATGCTTCAAAATGCAGCAGCTTCCACGTTCACTTTCTCTCTATATATATATAGGTGTTTGAAGAATTCTGTTCTGACTTCTGAGGGACTGAAAGTGTGTGCGCGAAAATGTGAAGAGATGTGGGAATAATGTGAAGAAGTATGGGGCATTTTAAAAAAGGCTTGTTTTATTTAATTAATAATTAATTATTAGGTTGATTAATTAAGATTACGGGAATGACTTGAGGATGTGACCGGTGAAGGGGGTGTCGGTGGAGGGAAAGTGACCGGTGGTTCCCGGTTACGCTACGCGTCATCATGACTCCTTGTAAATTGCGCTCCATTATTAAGCTCAACATTACTCTAACTGGATAGTGAATCATATTCCATGTGTTCTAATTTACGTGAATATGTTATTATTTAGGGAGTTAAATAAAAAATTAGATCATATTATTGTAAGTGTTTTGAACTATTAGTTATTGTGATAGTTTTAAATATATAAATTTTATATTTAAAAGACTAAAAATTTTATGTCTGAATTTACGCCGACCCCACATACGTCAAAAAAAGTTCAAATAAATTAAAACGAATTGATAGTTTTTAGTAGCTTTACAAAATTTTATTATATATATTAAAAATTAAATTGACGTTTCTAAATAAAATAATTTTTAAGTCATTTTATAGTGTTTGAATAAAGTAAAAAGTGCTTTTAAACATTTATTTTTAAGCTAAAATAACAATAACAACAAAAAGCCAAAAGCCAAAAATTAATTTTCCTAACTTATGACTTATGCTTAAAAGTTACTTAAAATAAAGAGTTAATGCCCTTAAACCCGCCTAAACTATACCATTTTTGTCAGTTTACTACCTAAACTATTGAGTGTCCCCAGAAACCCCCTGAACTATATCACCCTTCGTATAAAAAATCCCCCATCGCATTAGCTGTAGTACGTGTGATACACGCCCTAATTAAATTATAAAATATGCCATGTGGCATGCCACGTGGGTAACTAATTTAATTAATACTAAAATTCACATAAGCGACGAGGGGGTTTTTATTCAAGGGGGATATAGTTCAGGGGGTTTTCGGGGACACTCGATAATTTAGGTAGGAAATTGACAAAAATGGTATAGTTTATGTGGGTTTGATGGTATTAACTCTAAAAAAATAGGACGGATTTACTTTTTACATCATAAACTCAGTAAGAAGTCATTTACCCTAACATTTGAACAACCAAAAAATACACATTGGAACATTTACTAATAATAAGTAGCATCTTCAACATTTTCTTCTTCTTCAATTCGGCCTTGAGTTCCATTTTATCCTTCTGTAACCCTAGAATTATTACCTTACATTGGCCATATATATTATATCACATAAAATATGATGATTTGAAAGATGATTGCCCCATAGTACTTGCATCCAAAAAAACGTCTTCTTGGGTTAGCACTTGCCGTTGATGTTCTGAAAGAAGCAAGCTACCCACAACCACAAAACACATTAAATCTCATGACTCTTCTACAATAGGTGTTCTTCTTTCAAATTAATTTGGTTAACAATGAAGGCTGGATAAAATGCGTAAGATAAAATATAAACTCAATATACAGAGAGAGAATTTCAAATGGATTAAGATTAAAAGAGATCAAAAGGGTGAAGAAATGGAGAAGAAAGGTAAAATAATGGAGAAGATAATGTAATTTAAAGAAAAAGGGATAAAATATAAGTTTTTTAAAAAAATGGGCTAATTAGCCGTTATTCATGCTGTCAGGTGGGCCCAAAATCTGCTAATTTTCAAGCTTCACGCGCTTTTGAGGAAGTGATTGCAAACGAAGTGCCACATAAGCGACAGAGGGTCAGTGATTTTGAACGCCAGGCTCCTTCCTTTCTAGGGTGCATCCATCTTCATGGTTTGCCTTCTAAGTTCATAGGCTATGAGATTTCCAATTAGCTCGTCCAACTTAAGAGTGGCAATGTTCTTTGATTCCTGAATGGCAGTGATTTTGCTTTCCCAAGTGACTGGCAGAACCCTTGTCAAAATTTTCTCAACTTTGTCCTCTTCAAGAATAACCCTTCCAAGAGACTTAAGTTCATTTGTCAGTGTAGTGAACCTTGTATACATCTCCTGGATGGTTTCCCCTTCCTCCATGGTGAAATTCTCATATTAAGAATATAGCAATGTTCCTCTGGACCTCTTCACTTGAGGTGTTCCTTCATGAGCCACTTGCAAAGTATCCCAGATTTCCTTAGTAGTGGTACAACTTTGAATTATACTGTACTCATCTGAACCAAGTCCACACACAAGCCATTTCTTGGACTTAGCATTATTTTCCCATTTCCTCAAGTCCTCAGCATTGCAGTCAACTCTTGTTTTTGGCACATCTACTCCTTCAACATTCTTCTACCATCAGTGACATATCCCATAGCTAATAGTCTTCTCCGATGATGTGATCTCTCATCCTGTTTTTCCACCCAGAGTAGTAGTGGCCATCAAAAAGTGGAGGCCTATAATTGGATTGGCCTTCCCAGATTCCAGGAGGTGTGCTCATCTTGATCTGTTCCTAAGGTGTTTGCCTCTTCAAGGATAATCTGCTCTGATACCAATTGTTGTTTTATGCGTCAATACCACACAAGAGGGGGGTGATTTGTGTGGTACCCAATTTTTTGCTTAAATTGCTTATGAAGGACCTAGTTCTTCTATGTGTTCTAACTGCTACTGTTGCGTAATAATAAATACAGAAAATAAAGAACACAAAGATTTTATGTGGAAAACACCTAGCTCAAAAGGTGAAAAAACCACGACCTACTACTCAGTAGAATTTTCCCCAACAGTTCACTAAATCACTGAGCCAAACATCATTTACAAACTCTTTATAAACCTAAGCATTACCTCTAATTCCATTGTAGCAACCAACATCTAACTGTTACGACAACTTCAAGTTAACTCTAACTTGAATACTCAAAGTACCTATTACAATTGCTTCTATGAAAGCTGAAAGGTACAATATTAAAACACCTACTACAATTGAACTAGAAATAAAGAAAGACACATAAAAGTCTTTATGGAGCTGGTTCTTCAATCTGGTTCATGTAGCTTCAAGTTGCACACTTGAATCACACACGAACTGCTTGCAAAAAGTCTTGCTATTTTGCTCTCAATTCACGGTTAACTTCTGCGTTTTTGTGCAACACTTTTAATGTGAGAACATCCTGCAATTTACAGAGTTAGTAGATGAAGAAATAACTAGAGTTCTGATGCAACTCTTCCTTGGTGGAAGAGATAGTTGATTTCAACTTCTAACTCCTTCCCTATCTTGGATAGTGTTCTCTTTGATTAAGGACTCCTTCTCCTTATCAATTATGCAACCTTTTCGATCAGGAGATATTAAATATACTAAGTTAAACTTATCTCCTTCACGTGCCACCCACATGCTTGAATCTGCCCATTTTTGTGCACCTAGTGATGGACCTGGTTCATCCTAAGTTCCTTTGTCACTCTTCAAAACTAACCTTTACTTGGGCCAACAGTTTTCAAGTTATTCCCTCAAACTTATCCCTAGCTTTTAGGAGTTTATTGAAGTCCCCCCCCCCCACAAGCCAACTACCCTTGTACACAGATGTTATGTTCACTAACAAATTCCAAAGTCTATTCATATTGTTTACATAGCTACTGGCATATATAGTATAGAAAAGAAAATTAAAGGAGGAGAGAGTACCTTAACATTGACATGCACCCTCTATGGAGTGGTGGCAACTTCCTCGAGCTTAACCAGCTAATCTTTCCACGTACGCACAATCCCTCTAGACTGGCCCACAACAGGGAACTGGAATCGAGTATCGAATTTGAGCTCAGCAATAAGGTGTTTGTGGTCTGCCATTCTTGTCTCCAACAAGACAAGCATGATAGGGTTATAGAGCTTTACTATAGAGGCACAATGCCTACAGAACTCAGCACTATTGGACCCTCTAGAATTCCATATTATGAAATCCATTAACAAGGGGTTTTGGGTTGGATCTTTCCTTTTGGTTCCCTTCCTATTGCTCATTGGGGTTGGCTTCAACATGCCTACTAGAGGGACCAGTGTCACTACTGAGCTTTTAATCTTGGAAATGAGGGCATTCGGAGATCGAGTTTGTAGCTTACGAGATTTTTAGGGCACAAATTGCTCTTTGAATTTTATCTCTAGGGGTTTGTACATGAGGAAAGCCTTTGTCTTTGGCATCCCTAAATTTTCTAGAATATTCTCTAGGTCCGCATTGTACTCCCTGGGGTAATCCAGTGCCATGGTGGTGCCCATGCTCAAGAGTTTGATGGGTGACAGTGGTTGGGATATTGGTTGGGGAACTTGGACTATTGGTGGTCAAAGTTGGAAGGATGTAGATAGGACTAGAGCTTCTAGATTAATGAGGGGGAAAAGGGCATGGTGTGGAAAAGCTAACCCATGAGGGTGTTGATTTCCTCTATTGATTGGTTATGTTAGTTCCCCATGTACTGGGCTTGGAGTAGTGTGGACATCCATAGCTGGTGTCCAAAGTTTGCTAGACACTGGTGGAGAATCTGGGTTGCCAAGTGAGTTAGGTATCGAGGTTTTTGTATGGTTATTTCCATTAGAACATACCCTACTAGGAGGTTTTGGGAGTGTCCTTGGAGGGCCATCTCCAACCATGATTCCTGCATGAGCTCCTGTGGCAGTGGGGTAGAGGATATGATTAGCAGGGTTGTGGTTTGAGCTTGGGAAGAGGAAGGGTTGTTCTCCATTGGAAGGGTCAACTTGGAGGGGACTGTTGGTTTGGTTTCGAGTAATAAAAGAGCATGGAGATGCTCAGTTATAATCCATATCTCCTTCTTTGGGTTCTGTGTGAGTCGGTTTTCCTTCTGCAATAAATCTTGAGGGATTGACAATAAGCGTCACCTCACTAATATTATTAGGTATTGGGTTAGTAATAGACACTAAATTTCCTATACTGAAAGAGGCATGATCGGAGAAGCGTTTGGGGTGAATTGTGAGTGATGTTAGTGTAGGCACGGTATTGTGGCCCTTCGGGGAGTGTGGGCCATCTTGGGGTGGGGTTGCACTTATTAGTTATATCTTTCCAAAAAAAATACTCTCTTTATATGTAAGAGTAACCGATTTGGAGAGACCGGAGTCAAAGGGGGATGGAATCTTTAATCCCATTTTTTAAATTGTATTGGGATTTTTTAGGGTGGAAATATTCCCTAAAAGGGCATCTTTTGGAAATGTGCCTACCTTATACAGATGCCGTTTTAGCCTAGTAATTGTGTGGGGGCAATTGATTTGACTTGGCCCACGTGTAACATTAGGCCTTTTTCAATATTGGCCCACGTTGGCTTCGAATCGTGGTGGTTTCCCGTCGGCCGCCCAAAGATCCCAACTGGTTACCTGGGTCCAATTGTTTTTGGGCCTTAGGGCTGATCCCATTAATGGTGGTGGCTACCAGGTCAAGGAACATACCTGTTTCTTTACTATACCGTTTTACCTACCTTAGGGTCTGCTCCGTTGTTGCTCCGGCCAGCCGTTGCGCGCAGTTTCCCTTATGTAGTCCTTTTTTGTTCTAGGTGAATGGAACTGTCCACTATAGAGAGTCTTCATCTAGGACTGTGCCGTCGCTCGTGTTGGTAGTTGTTAGGTCAATTAGGCTATTGGTTCCATATGGCTTGGGGAGAAACAAGCAGTATCGTAGGGTATGGCCAGTGCTCCCACATCCCTTGCAAAGTATCCTTTCCCCCTTATATAGGATGGGTTGATTATGGGCACCGATAGTAATAGAGGTGGTGACAGGGATGTCGAGTGGAACTTGGACACAGATTCTAGCATACCTCCCCCTTAGAGTAGAGGAGGTATATGTGTCTATTTTTAGGAGTTCGGCAATTCTGTTTGTAATGACCCGAGCAGCCGTTTTGAGATCTAGCACGTTGTTTGGCGGTTTAAGACCTTGAGTAGCTTCACTTCATATATTATGATTTTTACTTGTGGTCAGTTTGTATTTACGAGAAGTTCGGAGTTGATTTGGAGGAAAATTCTCAATTCTGAAGTTTTAAGTTGAAAGAGTTGGCCAAGGTTTGAATTTTGGGTAAACGACCTAGGAATTGGAATTTGAAGGTTCTAATAGATTCGTATGATGATTTTGGACTTGGTATTATGTTCAGGTTATGTATCGGATGGTCCGGGAGCATTTCGACCCTTACTATAAAAAGGTGGAATTTTGAAGGTTTTAGAATTTCCTAAGTTCGAGTTGAAGTGGACTTTGGTGTTCTTGATGTTTGTTTGGGATTTCGAGCTTGGAATAGTTTTGTATTGTGATTTATGTCTTGTACGCAAAATTTTGCATCAGTCCGAAATGTTTAAGTGTGATTCAGATGCGTTCGGAGAAGGATGAAGGTTTGAAAGTTAAGAGAGTTTACAAAATTGTGTTTGATCTTCAATTCTTGGTTTCGATGTTGGTATTTACGTTGTGAGTCTTTGAACAAGTTTACATAGGATATATAAACTTGTTAGAATGATTTGACGGGGTTCCTTGGACCTCAGATGAGTTTTGGGGTAGTTTTGGACCACTTTTAGACCATTTTGAACTTATGGTATTTGATTCCATGGGTGCTTTTCGCGATCGGGAGGTCTTGGTCGCAATCGTGAAGAGAAAAGTGCATTCCAGGCCTTTGTGAATCGCGATCGCGAAGGGAAGGTTGCGATCACATAGAAGGATTTTCTACTGTCAGTAGTCTGACCTCAAGAGCTGATATCTTGCAATATAAGAAATTTGGGGATAATCCAAAAATACAAAATTGTAGCCCTTTGAATCTAGTTTTCAGAAAATTAAATCTTTTGTCATTTGGAAATTTGTACAAAACGTTCTGACCATTATATGAATGGCGTCTTTGCAGAAGAAAATATAATTTGTACATTGCGATCGCGGGATTTTGGCCGGGATCACGTTGAAGGAAACGATGCTGGAACTTTTCTTTTACCACAATCGCATGGATGATCACAAAGAAGGCTTGTCAGGTGTATTAATCATCTAATTTCAAGATTTTGAGCTCATTTCTTCACTTTTAAGTTCTTGGAGCTCATATGGGGCGATTTTGGGTGAGCTGCATTCCATGCTACCATTCATAGCACACAGAGTTTCTATCATAATTATTTACTTTATCCTGTCTATCTTGTAATCCAGACAGATGTTTTATTGTTATTGTACTTCCTAGTCGATGCTCATCTGCTTGTTGTCACACCTCCTTTTGGCGCTACCGCAACCCGCGAAGGGCGTGGTAGAAGGGAGTTTTTCCAATTAAAGGACA
>MU768350.1:0-10598 GCA_026770625.1 Nicotiana glauca
AGTGAGGGCCATGAGCGATTGTCATAAGTGTGAGTAAAAGGAAATGGCCATCAACATGTTCACTATTTTGAGACTGAGCGAAATTAAAATTGACCACCGATAAATATGTAGGAGGCCTTTAATCCAAATAAAGTCTCACACCCAATATGGCCCAGCCAATTCCATTAAATTACTAAAAAAAAACTAGTACTTAAAATTAGACCAAGATCATAGGCGTGAATAGATGGATATCGACAGAACAAAATGGTCTCAAAAATGAAGATTAAATGAAATCCAGACGGGATGAAAATGGACAGCCACTAATTCATTGTAGAAACCTATTAGAAATTAATTTTACATGCCATTGTCTCCATAAGACGAGTTTATCACAAAGAAAACAACTCATATATACTGTAACAAGATAATAAAATAGATGAGAAGACAACAAAATAGAAAAACAATCCAAACACTCTACTGTAAACGTTTAGTCCATACTACAAGAATCCGAAAAGTTACGATTATTACCCCAACGAGCAATTGGAGAAACATTTTATTGCCTGATGAAACAACAACAAATAACCAAATGAAGCTAAACCCAGCTTCTGAATAAAAAAAATGAAAACAAAATCGCATAGAAAGAAACAAACTGACCGGATCAGAACCTCAACGAGGATCTTAGACCTATTAACGGAAGTCGACTCGACCTAGACCAGACTGGAGAGCCTCAACGACGACCTCCTTTGAAGGACTTACAGCAATTACGACTAGGAGCCACGACGGAACTCGAATGCAACCTCGACGGATTGAACCTGAAGAACGACGAGACAGCAGCTGAGTTTCCATGGGTGGTCGTTTGACGATGAAACTGGACGGAAATGGTGGTTGCGAGGCTGTGCGATGGGCTGAAGAAGAAAGCAACTGCGTTTGGTGTTTGATGAATGACGAAGCAGCTATGGTCGTTTGGACGTGAGGGAGGCAGCAGCATCAATGGCTCGCTGAAGAGGGCTATCCGTGGTGGTCGACGGAGCAGTGATTATGGAGGTCTTTTGGAGGTGGTTGTGATGGTGATTAACAATGTGAAGGAGAAGGGTTAGGGGGTCTTAGGGTTTCTGTTAGGTTTTTTGGTTCCTCCTCAAGAAGAAGAAGCAACAGTGTGTATGTATCTTTCTTCTTCTTTTTAACGTGAGCCCCCCTTTTGTATTGTGTATATTGTGTATTTATAGTGATGGGGTAGGGAATAGTTTTGGGGGAAAAATATTTTGGCTTTTTAAATGTTTGGCCAATTTGAATTTAAGACCAAGCCTTTTCACTTCCCTCTTATTTTTGTTGTTTTTTTCTTTCTTTAATTAATTAAAAACCTAAACTAAATTCCTAAATTAATTCAAATTGTAAAATTAAGCTAATTATCTAACTATGTAAAAATGATCATTTTTTTTTTATTTTTGATTAATAGCACAATTAGCTCAATGTAATTCATTCCTAAATGCAAATTAAACCTAAGGTTGCATGAAATTAAAATGTGACATTTTTTATGGTTTTTTTTTATGACTTTTTTTTAAATGCATGCCATGCAACTAAATAAAGAAAAAATACCTAAAAATCAATTAAAATTATTTTAGTCTATTTTAGGAGTTATCTTCATGTAGGGCAAAAATCACATGCTTACAGTGTTAGTTAGAAAGTTTCAGTTTACCTACTAGCTTTCTATAATACGTAGGGTCTTGCAGAATTGTGCCTTCTCTAGCCTTCAACTTTGTAGTGGGATCCAAAGGTGAAGAACAAGGCTTGTAATCCAAACAAGCGTGCTCCTTTAGCAAGTCTAGTACAAACTTTCTCTGAGATATGATTACCCTATCTTCTTTATACATAATCTCCAACCCCGTGAAGTAGTGTAGTTGCCCCAGGTCCTTAATCTTAAATTGTTCATGTAGGAATCCTTTGAGTTGTGGAATTTCTTGTTGGTTCGTTCCAATAAGTAATGCATAATCCACACACACTACAACATATACTGAGGAATCTCCATTTCTTTTATAGAAGAGAGAGTAATCATACATGGAATGTACATAACCCTTTGAGCATAATGCTTCAGTCAATTTTGCATACCATTGTCGACTAGCTTGTTTCAAGCCATAAAGAGACTTTTTCTACTTACAAACCAATCCTTGTTTATCTACAACTAGTCCAGGTGGTACTTGCATGTACACTTCCTCATTGAGGTCTCCATGTAGGAAAGTATTGTTCACATCCAACTGAGATATGGACCAGCCTTTCTTAACTGCTATAGCTATCAAGGTCCTCACTGTTGTCATCTTCACCACTGGTGAGAAAGTTTCTGTATAATCAATTCGTGCATGTAGAGTGTAATCTCTAACAACCAACCTGGCTTTGAACCTTTCAATGTTGCCATCTGCTTTGTGCTTCACTTTGTAGACCCATTTGCAATCTATTGTCTGCTTCCCAGGTGGCAGGATTACTAGGTCCCAAGTGTGATTGGAATATAGTGCTTCAAATTCTTGTGTCATTGCTGCTTGCCATGCAGGATCAATGGCTGCTTCCTCATATGATGATGGTTCCTTGTCATGACAAATATTTCTCATAAGAGTCTGACTATTGGTAGTTAGTTGATCAGAGGTAATATGATGATTCACAGAGAATAAGGCATTTAAGGAGACAAAATTTGTTTTGAGATGAGGAAGGGAATGTACATAATATTGTAGATATGTCACGACCCAAACCCGGTCGTGATGGCGCCGAACTCTAAAGCTAGGCAAGCCTGACCAACAGTCGCTCTCAATTTCACAATAAATCTCAAAACCGACAATTTAAGGAGAATGTAATAGTTTTAGAACAATAATCCAATATTTATAGAAAAATAATACGGAGAAATACGAAGTCTGATAAAAACACTCCCAAAAGATCTGGGGTCACAAGTCTAGAGCCTCTAACAACGGAGTAACAAATATCTGAAAATACATGAGTCCGGAATGCGGAAATAAAACTGAATATAAGGGGAGAAGTCGGGTCCTGCGAACGTCAGGCAGCTACCTCGACAACTCTGATAAAACTCTGGAAGACAGCGACTGCTCAGCTAAGTCTCCGGAACACCTGAATCTGCACACATGGTGCAGGGAGTAAAGTGAGTACTTCCAACTCAGTGGTAATAGACATATATAATGGCTGAAAGTAAGAAATCTCGAAATTCCACAATGTAAAGCTGAAACTATTCTCTTAGCACATTTAACAATAAGCAACAATAAATCAATGACAGACATATATCAATGTATGAATGCAATGCAATGCATATGACCGCTGCGGCGTACAGCCCGATCCATTAGGTACCTGCGCTCACTGTGGGGGTTCAGACTCCGGAGGGGCTCCTACAGCCCAAGCGCAATAACATAGTAGCATTCGCTGCAGCATGCAGCTCGGTCCACAATCAGTCCAAATATATATATGCAAGCAAGCCACACTGGCACAATCAATTACCATTTTCGATTCCATTTAACAGGTATTATAGTTTAAGTGATTAAAGCCTTAGAAGATTTCTACTCATTTTTCTGATAATATTTAACTCAGGACTGATATCATGGGAACATGCTCAATATCATGGAAGCAGTGATAATAACCCCTAAGGGATCCAAATAGTTGGCTCGCAGCCCGAATATGCTCATAACAATCCAAGTAGGATGTTTACTAGTCAATTTCTAGGCATATAACACAGTATATACATTTCTCAGACGGACTAAGCCATAGTCTCGTCCACAAACGACCCCGCACTCACAGTAGAGTACGTGTCTCGCCTCAATACAGCGTCACAATATGAGATACCGGGGTTTCAAACCCTCAGGTCATCATCTACATCTATTACTTACCTCAAACCGGCCGTAGACTAGTCCGCAATGCCCTTTCCTCTTGAATCGACCTCCTCGCGCGTCGAATCTAGTAAAAACCACAACAAATACATTACTATATGCTAAAGAAACATAACCCAATCAAAATTACTCGAAAAATACTAAAAATTACGAAGTTGGCAAAACCCGAGCCCCGGGCCCACTTCTCGAAAAATTCCAAAATTTACATCACTGGATTCCTCATCTCGCCACGAGTCTATGCATATCAAATTTACAAAAATCGGAGTTCGTTTGCCCCTAAAAACTCATATTTAAACTCTCTTGAGTTTTCAAGCACTAACCTCCATTTTTAACCTTTAAATCCTTGAAATTCAGTGATTAATCAATGTTTTTACACCAAAAATAACATATTCCGAGGCTAATAGTTATTACCTGATGAAGTTCCTTCGATTTCTCCTCAAAATCGCCCAAGAACAGCCCTAGTCGAAGTCCCACATTTTCTTAACTTATGGAAAAAAATCGCGAACACTGTTCATTAAACACAGGCCCGATTTCCGCTTCTGCGGTTATTTAACCTCACCTGCGGTACTGCTTATGCGACACAATGGACCACTTATGCGGTCTCACTTAAAATTTCGTGGGACCGCTTCTGGGGTTAATTGTCCGCTTAAGCGGAACCGCTGAAGCGACCCTTAGTCCGCTTATGCGGAATTTTTCCTGGGCCACGCCTAACTGCTTATGCGGCCATCCCACCGCATCTGCGGAACCGCTTCTGCGGCTCCTTTTCCGCAGATGCGAAAACAACAGAAAGCAAAAGTTTCAGACCTTCAACATTTTTCAAAATTCCCGTTTAACCACCCGAAATCACACCGAGGCCCCCGGGACCTCAACCAAAAATACCAACACATCCTATAACCTTATTCAAACTTGTTCCAATCCTCAAAACACGTCAAACCACGATAAAACCAATAAAACACATCGGATTCAAGCCTAGTTTTCATCAAAACTTCCAAAATGCGCATTCAATCAAAAACCCAACCAAACGATGTCCGAATGACCTGAAAATTTGCAGAAATATCCAAAATTGCCTAACGGAGCTATTGAAACTCTCAGAATTCCATTCCGACCCTCGGATCAAAATCTCACCTACCCAACGGAATTCGCCAAAATTCAAATTTAGCCAATTCAAGCCTAATTCTACACCGGACCTCCAAATTCAATTCCGATTGCTCCTCAGTCATAAATCATCACCCGAAACTAGTCGAATCATCGGAAATCCATTCCGAACCCTCTAACTCATAAGTCAACATCAGGTTGACTTTTCCAAACTAACTTTCTTTTAAAGAGACTAATTGTCTCATTTCTAACCGAACTCTATCCGAATTATTTCAAATTCACCAACCACCTATAATGAAACATATAGAAGCATAAAACAGGGAAAACGGGGCGGTAACTCACGTGACAACGGGCCGGGTCGTCACAAGATAGGTAGGTGGTTTATGACTCCTTTGTGATTGTCTTACTAGTTGGACAAGTTCTCCATGAGTCTGTTCATGGCAGTGTTGTTGTGGTGAATTAGGTAGTGAAGAAGTGGGCACTATAGAAGGTGATGGGGAAGCTACATGTATAGGGGACACATGGTTGGATGTGTTATCTGAACTGCTTTAATCACTCAAGTTCTCAGACACTTGTGTGACATTTGTATCATCGGAAGGTTGCTCACAGAGTGAATCAATGAAAGGAATTGGATGGGAGACAGATGATTGGGGAGATTTGTTCATATTGACTGCAAAAGAAAAGATGGACTCACTAAAGACCACATCTCTGGAAATGTGAATTTTCTTGTGGCTAGACTCAGAACTTTATACCCCTTTGTGTTAAAAGGATAACCAACAAACACATGTGATATTTTTCTAGGGTCAAACTTGTCCTTGTTTGGTATTGATACAGTAGGGTAACACAAACACCAAAGCTCTTTAGGTGAGAATATTTTGGCTTTCTTTTGTATAGTAGTTCATATGGAGTTTGATTATTAATAAAAGTATAAGGTAGTATGTTTATGATGTAGGTGGAACAAAGAACACATTCACCCCAGTATCTTAAAGGTAGTTTGGATTGGAAGAGAAGCGCCCTAGCTGTTTCAAAGAGATATTTGTGCTTTCTTTCTACCACACCATTTTGTTATAGTGTGTAGGAATAGGTTCTTTGGTGGATGATGACCTTAGATTGAAACAAGACACTTGCTTCAGTGTTGGTGAATTCCAATCCATTGTCTGACCTTATGGATTTAATAGTCACATCAAACTAGTTTTCTGCTAGATTCATGAATTCTTTAAGTATTTTGAAGGGCATTACTTTTGCTGGATAAAAGGTGAATCCAAGTAGATCTACTGAAATCATCCACCATAGTTATGAAGTATTTATATCTATCATGTGTAGGAACATGATATAGACCCCACAAATCAACATGTTAATGTTCAAAAATTCTATTAGTTGTACTGGTTTTTTAAGGGAATGGTAGTCTTCTTGTCTAGCCATTGGACAAATGGTGCAGTTAAAAGGTTGTTTAGGTGAGAACTTTACAGGGATAGAAGTGATGTTTTTTATTTTGACAAAGGGCCAAGTCTATTATGCCACAACACATCTACATTACCTTTAGCACAGAAATGTGAGAATATACTGGGAACCTTAGAGAATGGTCTTGTAAAGGAATCTTGATTTTCTGTATTTGCACATGGACTATTTACAACTAGACAAGAAGAAACACACTTATTGAAATGTAATGGCCTATTTACAATAGAATGAGAGGGACAATATGTGTTATAAGTGCTCCAAGTAGAAGTAGTGGGCAGGGCATGAGTAGTCTTTACTGCAGGACTTGTAGTATTCCTCTTCAGACAGCTTGGGCACAGGATGTACAACTCACCTCTCACTCTGCCAATCACCAGAGGCCTCTTCATTGAAGGGGCCTGAAGTATACAACAGTGTTTAACAAAAGCAGCAAGACAATTGAGATTAGAGGCCAAAGAATGAAGTGAGGTTAGATTGTATCTAAATGAGGGAATAACCATCACTTTGTCTAGAGTGATCTTAGGAGTGAGCATCACACTACCAATTTCTGTCACCTTTACCTTGTAGCCATTTGGAAGTACAACTAACAAAGGATAGGGTAAAGCTATTATGTTAGTTAATAAGGACTTGTTAAAGGTCATATGGTTTGATGCCCCTAAATCTATAATCCATGAGTCAACTTTTTTTTTTTAAACATTCATATGAGAGTTTACCAAAATCAATAGAGGAACAACAAGCTATGATACTTGCAAAGTTTGTTGTTCCTTATGCAATATTGGCACTAGTTGTGCAGTCTTTTCCTCCTCCTGATTGAAATTGCGGCAGTAGATTCACCAATTTGTTGTATTCCTCTTGGGTGAGACTCACACTTTGAGCATTATCATGAGTAGCATATTTTTCAGACTCAGTAGGTTGTGTGTTAGTGTTTGCTACATGTGCATTAGCCACTGCTCTATTTCCTCTATTGAACCTATTATTCCGATTGTAGTCGAAATTTTGCCTAGGATTTTGATTGAAATTGGAGGTTTGGTGGTTTTGATTTACATTTGGATTCTGATTCTGACTGAAACCTTGAGGGTATCCATGAAGCTTATAGCATTTCTCTTTGGTGTGCCCTGTACCATAACCACAAAAATGTATGTTCCTGCTGTTGTAATTGTTACTGGGAGAAAAATTTGTCTTGAACGATCTAGGTCTATTTGTGCCAACACTCAAAGCTGATGATTCTGGAGCCAAATGACCACTCGGCTTGATTTCTCTTTGTCTTTCTTCTTAAATTAGTAAAGAAATGTAGAAAGAGGATTCATCATCAGTCTACTGTCTCGAACCATAGTGTATGTCTCATTCAATCCTATGATAAACTGCATGAGCCTCCTATCCTGCTCAGCTTTGTGCATGTTTTCCTTAGCTCCACATGTGCAATTACAAGTGCAATGAGATTTGGCAATCAAAGTGTTGAGTTCCTCCCATAGTTTCTTCATATTTGTGTAATAACCAGTGATATCAAGGGCCCTTGGGATAGATCATTGATTTCCTTTTGGATATGGTACAACTTTGTTCCATTTGTTTGATCATATCGATCTTCAAGTTCTTTCCATAATTCAGCTGCATCTGCTACATACTCAACACTATCTGCAATTTCCTTAGATAGGGAATTCAGAATCCATGAAGTATCCATGTCATCGCACCTTTCCCATAATCGAAATTTTGATGAATCTAGATTTGGCCTCTTCATTCCCTGTTGATTAATCCGAGCTTATTTTTCACTGATAAGGCTCGCATTACACCCCTTCTCTACAATCGATATCCAAAGCCATCAAATGGAACAGGAACCAAAGTTGCTCTGGGATTATTAGATGGATACGTGTACAAAGGACTACTGATATCAACACTTCACTGATTAGGAGACTCAGTCATAGGTGGTGTAGATTGATCATCGTCTTCGATAATTGTCATCTCGTTCCTACGAAATTTCTAAATAATTAAGGATTGGAATCTAGCAATTACAAATCTAACAATAATTTTCAAGTGATTACAGATTCAGAAATAGAATATAACCTCTTCACAATTGTAACTTGAAATCGATGGAAAATGAATTTGCATGCATGCGATCTAGTTGAAATCGAGACTGACGGAATTAAAACTAACAGATTCAGAGAGGCGAGTTCAGATCTATGCTCCTCGCTCTGATACCATATCAGAATTGCCAATGAAATACTCTCAAAGCTCAATGAGCTTCGATGATGAACAAATCTGAACCTCTATGCCATGGGAGGTCAGAGTGAAGAAGAAGATGAAGAGAGAGACAAAAAAAGGTTCTAGAGATTTTCTCTATTCACACACACTGAAAAGTGAGTGGAGTGTCCACTATATACAAACGAGAATGAAAAGATAAAAATGAGGAAAATGAAATCAGCTAATTAACTAACTTCTAGCGATGTCACTTAGTTGTACCAACTGCTCCACTAACTAATAACTAACACTAACACTCTAATAACTAACTAATCTGAGCTAAGATGAATAATTAATCTTAACACATATAACCAAATAATAATTTTAGGATGAATTTGTGAAAAGAAAAAAAATTATTATACACAAGCGGGTCCTAAGTATTTAATTTAGTAGGTGCAATGTGAAATACAACTGCATCGACTATTAATATTTCATGGAAAATGGTAATAACTCAACGTATATATTTTAATATTATTTCGGTTCATATTATTTATTTTTTGTTGTAAATAATTATCTAATGGTGGATGTTCTTAACTCATAAAGGAGTAATACCCACTACTCTTCTCCATTATCTCCATAATTCTCACTACTCCAATACTTATGGAGTTATGGTTATAACTATCATACCTCCATAACCTCCCCATGATCTTCCTCCATAATCTCAAATGTTAATATCATG
Organism: Nicotiana glauca; assembly: GCA_026770625.1. Lineage (NCBI taxonomy): Eukaryota > Viridiplantae > Streptophyta > Magnoliopsida > Solanales > Solanaceae > Nicotiana > Nicotiana glauca. The sequence continues at coordinate 9,313 of MU768350.1, forward strand.
TTTATGACATTCTTTTGTATACCTCTATGTAATATGATGTGAATTAATATCGTACACACATGAATACATCGAAGAAATAAGAATATATTGAGCTAAGTTTCAGAATACGTTATCAGCACCACTGCGCTCTCTTTTTTATACACCTCCATATAGGCATGTGTTGTGCACTATCCTTATACCACAATTCTATGGCTATCAAAACAAAATGAAATAGAAGTCTAACAATTGATGGAAGTCGATCGATCACTGGATGCTAATACAAGATATGGTTACATTCTTCTAACTCATTCATATTTTATCTTTTACTAATCTCAAAGTTATCTATTTTGCCATGATAACTTTCCTGCCAAGAGGTAACTTACACTATTTATTTTATATTAGACTGCAGTATAAATGTTGACTTATGTTTGTGTTCTGCTGTAGCCCATTTTTGGATTTGGCTATGTACATATGTCTATCTGGGCAGGGCAGACACTTTTTGACAATTTATGGAAACTATCCAGTGACGAGTGGCGGTAGAATTAGAAATTTGATTTCCATAAAAAGAAAAGAAAAAAAATTGACATTGTTATTCTACTTATTTAGAAGCGGGAGTAAGTAGGACTTGGTCGTCCTGCTTCTCGGGGTAATATTGTAAGTTCAAATGTAATAAGCTTTGTTTTATTCGTGTATGAGTCAGAGATATGCTTTAACGATTTGACACATGTAATATGCCATTAAAAGCTGAACCAAGTATACTTTTATGCCCTTCTTTGTACAAACTACAAACTCCCACTCCCAAAGGCTTTTAGGGGTCGTTTGGTATGAGGTATAAGGGTGGTATAAGAATTAATACCACCTTAATACTCTGTTTGGTTAGCAAATCAGGTATAAATTATTCCGGTGTTAATTTTAACACCGGGATAACTTATACCTCACAGATGGTGGGGTAATTAGCACCGGTATAACTTATATCTTACTCTTATAAATTATTCAATTATCATTCTTAATACAACATACCAAACAATGAATAAACAACAATTCCAGCACAATTAATCCCAGCATAACTTATCCCATTATAACTTATACCGGTATAACTTATACCGATATAACTCATATTCCAAACAAACGGCTCCTTAAAGTGTTCAGCTTCAATCCCCTTTTCCTCTACGAGTAATCTCCGACCAAATTCTATTGGCAACAAATATTTTGATTGTCACCTGAAGCTCTCTTTCTACAAGTAAGTTCGATCTTTCTCCCTCACTAGATCTCTCTGTCTATTCCCCTCCCAAGATATACTCCTTTAT
>MU768350.1:18176-57750 GCA_026770625.1 Nicotiana glauca
TTTTTTTTATCCAAACACTCCATCCCATAAAAAAATGCTTAAAAGCTGGTTTGACCAGCTTTTAAGCCCATCCAAACACCCTCTAAATACAAGTAAGTTACGTTGCTAATATTGTCAAAGATGTTTAAAGGCTCGAAGGTGAGTCTAGTATATTTCTATTATATAGAAGGTCGATCAAGGGCAAAAGAGTAATTTTATATTTTCATTAAAATTGCTAATTTTATGGGTGCCTAAAAGAGTGCATTGGAAACAGACGGTTGTAAACACACTCAACACACTCTAGAAGCATCTTTCAATCTCATTCCAAAAAACATGTGCAAGACTACGCTTTTCTTTTATTTCGACAATCTTTATTAGTTTATACTATCCTTTCACTTCTCTTTATCATTGCAAAATGGGGTCTATCTAATTTGGGTATGTTTCTTTTAGTTTTTGCCCAAATGTTTTTCCAATTTTCTTTATATTTTCAATTTCATGGCTGGAATTCTGCCTAACCCTTTTCAGTATTCTTCGACCTTCAATTTCTTCTGAAGTTTGTAATTTATTTAATTTTTCATCAGCTAAAAAGTCTCCAGAATGCCGAATATAATTCTTCTTTTGCTGCTTGATATCATCGTACGGTCCCTTATTTTTCAAATTTTGTTTCTCATTGGGGAATTTATGCTTTTCTCTATTCTTTGTGCATAAATTTATTCATCTTGTACTAAACTTTGTGGAAATACTGACACTTGAATTTGGTGGTGCATTAGAACAAATTAGGCCCTTTTTGTAAAAATACAGCAGATTGTGTTATTGTTCTATCCGCATGCCGTTCTTTTCTCTTTCTTTTGCTTTATTGCTAATATAAAGGATTTATTCGTTATTTCTTTCAGGTATTCTTAATCATAATCGGATGCACTATCAATTAGAAGGTACTATTATATTCTCTCAAAATTTGATTATGTAGTTATACAGTAAATTGTATGTTCATCTAAGTCGTTTTGTTTGTGATATATGCCAATGAAATTCATTTTGTATTTTACATATTGTATGTCCATATTATCAATGTTAAACATGTCGATTAAAATTTGAGTTTAGTATCTTTTTAAGCCTCGATCTTTAGAAAAATATTCAGGGCTGAAAATGACCAAAAGGGTTTTTCTTTAACTCTATTTTGAGAAAGATGGTCATTTAATTGAATTTATTTTTATAATGTAGAAGTGCAGTTATATGTATTGAATGATTCTTAATTATGTGGCAATATTTCTTTCTGCATATTTATTATATTCTCAAGATCTTTGGTTTCCACCAAATTACTACTTTAAATGATCAGTACTAAAGGATGCATGATCTATTCCGAATTACTTTGGAAATCTACCTCTCCCTACGGTAACTTAGACCTAACTGAATCAAGAAACTTTTAGGGTTCTTCTGATGTTGTGATTGCTATACAACTCTATCTGAAGTATAATATAAATTCTCCACAAGTTGAAGTTTCAGAAGTTGTTCTAAAGATGGAAACATTGATTGAAATGCACCGTAAGTCAAACCTACGACTCCAACATCAATTAGTAAATTCTAGGCCCATAAATAGAATACCCCCATATAAGAAGTTGCAACATGTTAGCTTAATGAAAGTTAGCACAAGGTGATAACACTCTGAAAACCCACCAAAATCTAAAATCATTTTCTTAAAGACCATATAGAACCAATAGATAAAGGCATGAGTACTTACGAATTGAGGGCTTTGTGAAATTTTGTAATAGACCCATCCTATTCCAAAATAGATGAATACATGCATAGAAGTTCTCTCTATATGCTTTGGTAAACAATCTTGTTGGTTTAGAGCACTCTTCTAAAATCGAGAAAATAAAGTCACACCAAGCTGATTTATTTCTTGTTTACTAAAGTATGTCATACTCATTAACAAGGAAAGTAATTGTCTTGGAGGAGAGGGGAGAATTAGAGTTTCAAAATACTCTTTTTGATTTGTGTTTGTAAATTTAATTTTAGTGATAATGTGATAGGCTTTTTGACAGTTCTAGCCGTATCAGTAATATCCTTGTGTGTTGTGTGTTTTTAAGTCTGTTTGGCAGCTATTTTAGCTGAATAAAAGTATTTTCATGTTAAATGTGTACAAGGACAAAGAGGGGTTTTAAGTTAGAATCTACGATTATGTCTTATATTAAAGGTGGACAAGAAAATCAAAGTGACTGCGCAGCCGTTAGGAATCAGCAGTACGTGGATGACAGATCAAGAAGTTAGGTATTTTGATGATATGTGCCTTTGGAACCACTAAATGTCATATTATTAGCCAGAGCAGACAACTTGCATGAAATTATGATACATTGTGCTTAGCGTAGAGTTAGATTGAGACATGATTATGTACATCCTAATCTAGGATAGAGAATAGCTTTTTCAGCTTAACTGTGCATATAACTTTCTTTCAAAAGGATTCATAGGACCACGAACTAAATGACTAAAAACCTAGGAGTTTCATTATTTGACGATTCATGCGACCATAAACTCATCTTTAATATCTCGACTAGATGTTCAATTTATCTGCACTTTTCAAAATGGGGTATAGGAGAAACTATAATGAAGTTACTCATTTTTAGGAGATGTTATTATACTTACATTAAGTTCGGTGTTTGTCGCTGTGTTGCTAAAGGCGTAAAGCGTACAGATTTATGGGGGCTTTTTACAGAAAGCACAATCAATGCATTAGCTGTAATAAAGAAAGGCATAATGAAGAAAAAATATGTGCGTGACCTAAGGAAAAAACTATAGAAAAATATTTTTAACTGCAATTAAGTGAAATATATTGAACAGAAAACATGTATTTTTATTCAAAAACCAATTTAAATTTTGAGTTAAATGCAAAATGCAGTATTAAGTTTCTAATTCAGGTTAAGTGACTTTTAAAAAAAATTAAATTCCTAAACCCTTTTCCTAATAAGTAATAAATTCATTCATAACATCTCCAAAAAGATTAACATATCTATTTTGCCTGTTGTGTTTATTGTTCATTGTCTCTCTTTTCAAGATATAGCCAATGGATGATGAGACACATGTCTTAGCGCTTTGATACCGGCACTGTAGGGCCACCTGAGCATGGCGAAGCTCCCAGTTTGAGCTACACCTAAATTCAGGGATTAGGCATGCTTGTTTATTGGATGTTTTTATTCTGATTAGAGACCTGTATGTCCCTGTGGGATATGTGTGGAATTTGGATAATTTCCAGTTTTATATAATTAATAATTTGCCAGAAAAAATTGTTTAGTGGTGGAAATAATGGATTTAAATACAAAAGATACTGATTACGATACACAAGATTCATATATAGCTGATCCCTACTAATTTAATGTATGATTGTGGGACAAGGGACAATGTGCTATATTCTATCAAAAATAATATGATTTTGGCGGATTGCACATTATTAGTAAATATGCTATAATTGTCTCAGTATTCCTAGATGATAAGTGACCCTTATACATGAGCTGAACTTGCTTATGTTTGGGTTGGTTTCTAGGAAATAAGGCAGGATCAACGTACTGTTCAAACCAGTGGTAGAGTTGTATCTGGAGAGACAGCAAGGGGCAAAGGTGAAGAGCAGAATGTACAAGTGATTCCTCCCGATGCTCGCGTTCGCCAGCTTAAAGATCAGCTCATTAGGGGGAAGTTTTACCTTTCACTCTCAGCAACACGAAACAACCCCCACTTCATTAGAGAACTTCGCTTGCAGATTAAAGAAGTACAACGAACACTTAGTAAGGCCAGTAAGGATTCCGAGCTGCCAAGGAAGTAAGTCTTCTTTTAGACGACTAACTTCATCTTCTGTTTTCAAAATGGCTTTCAGGTGGTCCTGACTCCTGATTCTCCAGTGATTTTGCCATTTCCCTGTATAATTAATGTCTACAAGCTTGGTCCATGTTATTGATTTATCTTCCAATATAATTGTGATTTCTTTATATAGTGCCTATGAGAAGTTGAAGGCAATGGAGCAAACATTGGCCAAAGGGAAGAAAATTCAAGATGATTGTGCTACTATAGTAAAGAAGCTTCGTGTTATGCTTCACTCAGCAGAAGAGCAGCTTCGTGTCCACAAAAAGCAAACATTGTACTTAACGCACTTAACTGCTAAGACACTCCCTAAGGGTCTGCATTGTCTTCCTTTGCACCTTTCAACAGAGTATTTCAAGTTAAATTCTTCCCAACAGCAATTTTCAAATAAAGAGAATTTAGAAGATCCCAAGCTGTATCACTATGCACTCTTCTCAGACAACATTTTAGCAGCTACGGTCGTCATAAACTCAATTGTTTCCCATGCAAAGGTAAATGATCTATTATCTGAAACTTACATGTATATTGAGATTGCAGCTGGCTCAGAACAATATAATTCACTTTATCCTTTCCAATTCTTTCTTCTATGATTATGGAGAAAATATGCTCATCTGCCTGTTTGAGTTTACAATAACTCAACCTTTATGTGTCTCTTCAGAGACATCCAATAAATTGGAAATAAACCTTTATGTATAACTTTTTCTGCATGTGGTGGCAGGATCCTTCAAAGCACGTTTTTCATATTTCTATTATATAGAAGAGGCAAAGTGGTCGACCAAGGGCAAAAGAGTAATTTTATATTTTCATTAAAATTGCTACTTTTATGGGTGCTTAATTATGCTGCAATGAGAATGTGGTTTTTAGCAAATCCACCGCAACATGCTACAGTAGACGTCCAAAATGTTGAGGAATTCACCTGGCTAAATTCAAGTTACAGTCCAGTTCTGAAGCAATTGGCTTCTCAGTCCATGATAGATTATTACTTCAGGAGTCGTGCTGATTCTGATCCGAATGTGAAGTTTAGGAATCCATAGTACCTTTCAATCATGAATCATTTACGTTTTTACTTGCTGGAGATATTCCCAAAGCTGGATAAAGTTCTCTTCTTGGATGATGATATTGTTGTGCAAAAGGATCTTAGTGGCCTATGGTCTCTTGATCTTAAGGGTAAGGTGATTGGTGTGGTTGAGACTTGTGGAGAAAGCTTTCATCGGTTCGATCGCTACCTCAACTTCTCAAATCCTTTGATCTCCAAACATTTTGATCCCCATGCTTGTGGTTGGGCATTTGGAATGAACATCTTTGATCTAAATGAGTGGAGGTGGCAAAACATCACAGAGGTGTACCACTCATGGCAAAACCTGGTATGAGATAAATTCTTCCCCATTGTTTATGTCTGGATTTGTATGTTAAATTAGCATCATTTTGTATTTATATAATTTCACGTGCTCTGCTTAGTCATAATGAAACCCTGGAGCAACACCGTCATTATTTGGTTAAGTATCAAATCATTTTCTCCCTCAAGGCAGTTTCTCTTTCCCAGTAAATAGGTCATCTTTTCGCCCCTCGCCCCAAACTTTGGTCTTTAGTATTCTTTGGATCTTCAATTACATACATTATGTTAAGGTCAATTTTTCTTGAGTTTAACAGTAGTTGACTTGAAGAGAATAAGGTGCAAGCTTTAGAGAGTTTGGTATATGATGTTATGACTTGAAGAGAATCAGGTGCAAGTCTTAGAGAGTTTGGTATGATGTTATGGCCAGACTGTCAAATGCTTAATCATTTTTATGACACGAATCGATACTTATACTATACGGTAAATGATTAAACTTTTCGCAAAGTAACTTTCTTACACTTTAAGTAAAGCGAATATTGTACTACTATTATTTTTTATTATTTTATTATTAAAACTTTATAAATCAATTTATTCATTGAGTAGTGTACTGATTCTGAGAATATTAATTATAAATAAAAATTTATCGATGTATAATCATTGAATGAATAATTTCAGAGAATAATAAATTTTACTTCCAATTTCTCGCTATCCTCTATGAAGTTGCTTGATGAGAAATTTCTTGTCCAGAGTCCTTCCCATCTTTTCTTTCTTTTCTGACTTGAAGAAACTATGCTAAACTGATATTGTAATTTTTACTGTTCCTACACACTAATCCAGATTATCATATGGGCATCCTCTTTATTAGAGATCTCTTCTCTTGGTTTCTTTTAGGTATCCTCCAGAACATGCAACTTTTTAACTGATCAAAGAAAATATATATTCTGACCAAACTAAGGCTGTAAGGCGAATACTTGAAACGCGATCAATCTTTTATCTTCCACACTATTTTTCTAATCTTTACTTAACCGACCAAAGCCACATGTCACCGGTAAGTTATTTGACCAGCTTTTGACATTTTATTTCCATTTCTTACCTTTTGCAAATTTTGACTTGCATGGTAATTTTACTGCATAACACTGACGTTTTTCTTCTCAACTTTACCAAATTCTATGTTGGTTGTTTGCTGCAAGTTCCCCACCCTGGCTACATTATGTGACGAGAATTGAGTTGGGCTAATGCGAAGAAATGATTTCTACAGGTGCCAATATTATTGTCATATCCTGAAAAACTTGGAGACTAATTGCAGCATTGTAGTTTAGTTGCATTACAATTTGTACATATATAAATAGATTAGTGTAAAGGATATAAAGAATGTGTCATTTTACGCATTGTTCTGCAACCACTGCGGTAGATGTTTTATTAACCTTTGTACAACGGAAACATTGTCCATAAATGCATGTAAATATGAAACAGTTAGTTGGCTATGCTATGTATATCTGGTTTGATATTACTTATTTACATGTTTCAATCTCTTCATTCTGCAATTGCATGTTACGACAAAGATAGTAATATTAAATTTCCGTTCGCTTTTTTTTTTTGTGTGAATCAGTAGTTGACTTTTCTTATTGCTCTTCACCTTAAAGTTTATATAATTTGCTTGGAGTTTACTTTAAGTTTGTATTTTTATTTAAATATTTTGTGTAAAATATAAGTAGTGGATTGATATAACATCTTAGCATATTTGGCAGGGACTAATTCACTTTACTGATTGGTTAGTTCATAGTTGTTTGGTTTATTCTTACTTTTAGTACAGTACATGAAATGCACAAGAAGTATATGGTTCATGTGTATTTTTAAATGTATCACATATATGGTATCGTTTAACATATATGTCCTATGAACATGCTTTTGCTTAGTATCTTGGCAGTCACATAATTTTCATTTATTCAGTGGGTTATATTTTATCTCTAAGATACCCTTTTATTAACCCTCAGGTGTTGGCCTGGTGGCAATCCTTGGGGTTTGCTCCCTTTCAAGGTCTCAAGTTCGAAATCCACTAGGTGCAAACAATATATGAGGGCCATCGGACTGGGTAAAACCTGAATTAATCGTGGTGCACTTGCGGGAAACTCCTTGCCGAGGGCCTGTGCACCTCCGGGATTAGTCGGGGCTCGAAGAGACTCGGGCACCCGGTGCTAAATCAAAACAAAAAAAAAAGATACCCTTTCATTGTCGGATGATTAGTGCATTTCTTTTTTTGTCAGTCTTCCTTAAGGTACAACAACAACAACCCAGTATAATCCCACTTAGTGAGGTCTGGGGAGGGTAGTGTGTATGCAGACCTTACTCCTACCCTGGGGTAGAGAGGTTGTTTCCAAATAGACCCCTGTCATCCTTTCCTCCAAGAATTTCCCACCTTACTCTTTGGGAGGTTCGAACTCACAACCTCTCGGTTGGAACTCAGTCTTCCTTAAGGTAAGGTACTTTAAATTAAACGGCTGATATAGAAGCTACTTACTTTTGCAAGAGGCTTATGGTGTTTTTATCATGCTACATATCCACAAATTTTCTGAAGTTACTACATTCTTACTTTGGTCAACCAGTTCAAGCAAGTAAAGACACATATTAAGACCAATTAACCATCAAAGCATATCATTTGATGTATGAAGGAGTTGCATTATCTATTTGTCTGGTCTTATTTATGGTAACTTTGTCATGCAGTAATTATAGCTATTTACTAGCAGAAGATATTTTAAAAACTAAGTCATGAACAAAATAGTGCCTTTGGTCTATCATTTTGTATGGTTTACCTTTGTGAATTTAATTTTATTGAGGAAGCGAGATTTATTTGTTCCTGAATGCAAATTTTGAATATGTATGTTTCGAATAATAGGTGGTCTTTAATGTTTGTCATTATTTACTGAGGATGCAACTGCGCTTTTGTATTAGTGAAAGTATGGTTGTTCCAGGGTATGTATTCCTATTTAGGGTTTAAATCGTAGATGCAACTAAAGATTAGATATAAACTCAGCTATATCAGTATTTGAAATATTGGGCCCGTGCTATGCACGAGCAAACATCTTCTAGTTTTGACATATAATATTATTAATTGAGGGTAAGACGGTGGGTTCAAGTCCCACTGCACCATGAGGATAAGATATCGAATTCGATTCCTGGTGCACTATGGTGATTAGAGCTGGGTTTGAGTCCCAACTCATTATGGTGAATATGCCTTTATATGGATAAGACATTGGTTTGAATCTCAATGCACCATAATAATGATACAATGATGATTGAGGCAAACAATGCGGTTTTGAAGAAAAATTATGAAGCATGTCCTACTTGATATGTTTCATTCAGTAAAACAAATGTGGTAACAGTATATGATATGTCTGAAAGAAGACAAAATAATTTTTCATGACTCTATGAATGAACGTGGGCATGCCAAAGGACAAAATAATAATATTCATCATTATGGTAATTGTAAAAGAAGAATAATAATGGTTCTCAAAATAATCCTTTAAAAGTGAAAGAATAATGTATCAATCTGGCCTATTAATACAAGATGCATTCACATGATTGTAGTCCATTCCTTGAAAATGTGACTTGTGATAAGCATTGCAAATGCAGACTCATTCTTGAAAGTGAATGTATGAAAATATATATGTGATACAAATTATGCATAAATATGTGATTATGCATGGTTGAACAAATACTACAACTCACCTCTACTGGAGGTTCGAGAGAAAGAAAGTTAATGAACATTACTTTGCAGTTACATAATTGTCATTGGTCGCGTACATGTTGTATGCCAAAAATTTTGCGATGTCTTATAAAAGTTATTAAAGGCAAAAGTAAAGCAAGAAATAATTTTGCTTATGATGATTTTGACCATGATAATTATTATGATATGATTTTCTCCGTGAAGGAGACAATCACCATATCGATGGTGAGAAAAAGTCTTGTAGTACAAAATCAATTAATAGCTTCGGAAGAGCTAATTTATTACTACACGGATTGAATGAAATTGTTCATGACATTTATATTGTAGTAAGTCTCAAAAGAAACTTTTTGAGTTTCAAATGTATAAGCCAAAGTGGTTGGCATATTGAGACTATAAATGAAAGAAAAATTGAATATCTTCATATTACTATAATCATACGAGTAAATATAAAAGGTTACCCTTTTTTTTTATTTGTACTACACAAGTATAAGCATGATGATGCAATTACATGTCACAAGCAAATTAGAGGTTTACTAAAACAAAGATTAGTTGGGATGACCGATTGGCCATCCCAATTTAATTATGATGTGAAAAATTGATTGAGAATTCACATTGGCGTATACTGAAGAAGTAGAAGATTCTTCAAGAATTCTCTTGTGCTACTTATTCTCATGATATACCAGCTAAGGTTGGGATTGAATATATATATATATATATATATATATATATATAGAGAGAGAGAGAGAGAGAGAGAGAGAGAGAGACCGTTTACTATTATATGATTTTAATAGATGCATCTATTGTATGGACACATATGTGTTTGTTATCAACTTGCAGTTTAGATTTTGCTAGGTTGCTTGCTCAAATTATTAGAGCACAGTTCCAGAATGTAAATTATGACGATTTATCTTGATAATGCTGGTTTAAATCCAAGTTGGTTTAGCAGAAATTGTATACCTCCAATCAGAGCTAAGCCATTGGTTATAAGAACAAAACTCCCAAAAAGAAATTTGGTATGATGTATATTATTTAATATACATCAGCACTTGTACACATCTAACCAACAAGTTATGATAAATTCTCCCTATCACAATTGGTTCAAGGTCAGGAACCAAATAATTTCTATCTAAAGATATGCATGTGCTATATGATTTAATTATCTCACCACAATGCACAAAGATGGGTTTCCAAAGAAGGTTGGGAAATGTGTTAGTGATCCCAACATTAGGGGAAGAAAATGGACAGCTAAAAAAGTGATACGTGGAATAAATTATTATGAGTACATCTAGATCCCCGTACAAGAAAATGTGAACTTGAAGTTCAAGGGATAATTTATTTGCAAAATATTGCCTGGGGCATTTGTTGACCCAAAGCTAAATGTCATATTTCAGTTGGTAATGCTCCAAATGGAATAAAGTTCATGAGTTTATGGCACGCATGAAGTGTAATAGACTAATCGGTTCTAAAGATAAAACTCCTTGAAAAAGGAGAGGAGAAAATGATCAAGATAGTCATAATAAGGAGGCAAGTGCTCTAGAAGGGCACCATGACATAACACTTTATAAGAACTCATGGAAGAGGTTCGGGTACCTGAAAATAATGAGATCTCGATAAGTTATGTCTTTATTGTGTGATGATAGAACCGATGTAAAATGATCATTGATGATATTATTGATATAATGTAGCGCTCAATATTATTAATGTTGACGAGCATCTTGAGAACAAATCTGTCATGAAATTTGGACAAATAAATGATTGGCCAAATAAAATTACGCAGTGAAAATTGACTTTACTTGAAATATGTGAAGTCGGAAGGATAGTCCCAATACCTGAAAGTATAAAGCAATGGAGGTATAAATGTATTCTCGTGCGAAAAGTTAAATAAAAAAAATCAACTCGATAGACATAAAGATGACATGTGGCACAAGAAGATTTGTAATATCATGGCATTGATTATGTGGAGACATGTTTTTCTGTGGTGGATGCAGTCATTTCAGGTTTTGGTCTGACAATACATTTGATATGCATACAATAAAAATCCTTGAAGAATTTAAATTATTCTGAAGCATATTAAGGTTTTCAAGAAAGTTATTAAATAAAGCTTCAATTGATCCTTATGTGGATTAGAGTAATCATATTTTTGTATCTAATGTAATTGATATACTAATGTATCTTGCTAGAACCATGAATATAATTATATGCTAGTGTGATATAGTTTTATTCCCCTACATGGAGATATTGGAATACGATTAATATTAGATTGCAAAAAAGAATCTTTGATATAGATTTGTTTATTCTAACAAATATTGCTAAGGTTTTGTTGATTAATCAATGTAGGGTTGAAGTTTGTTTTTTAAGCAATTTATTTTTATGTGAGGGTATTATCATATTATGATATTCTATAAAGGCTGTCAATTATCGATTCAAGTCATGTCAAGATATTAGCAACTTATAAAGTAAGTGACTCAACACAAAATAAATGTGTGATTTTTCTTTGAAAAAGAAGACTCAAATAATATTGAAGACAATGATGCATGCTTATCTCAATTGGAAGAAAGATATATTGAAGGCGACAAAATAAAGCACATTTCACCAAAGTTCTTTTTAGACATGATCTTCGACGGCGGTGATATAGATGTTAAACAAATTTATTTGATTGATAATTTGGTGGATCTGTTCAACTAATCTTTACCAACCCAAGCATTTGAGAAGCCGGTATACAAGATTGGAATGCGTCATTTCTAAAAAGTAAAGTGATATTTTCATCAGGGGGAGTAAGATACGCACTGCATTCTTTTTTCCTTAGCTGAGGTTTTATCCCACTGAAATATTGTTCCATGTCCTAGTGGTTGTCGAGCCTTGGCATTTCGATAATTAGAAAGAGAAATTGAGCGACATAATAGGTAGTGAAGCTGTTTGGCTCGAAAGTTAATGAATACTTTGCAAGCAAATACAATCAAAAAATAGATCAAAGGTAAATCGTAATCAAATATAATAAGACCTAGAAACGTGTATAATATCTTTTATCACTTTTGATGTATTGAATGTTCTAGAGAGTAAAAAGGTAGAGAGAGAGAGGGAGAGAGAGAGAGCTTGTATTAGAAAGAAGATCCCCCTTTACAACATTGGGATCCTCCTTTATATTACAGGAGGACCTCCTCAAAATAATAAAATAATATAGAAATAGGTCGCGCGTCCTTGAGGGGACGACGAGACTCATGAACGCGCTTTCGCTCCGACATTCTGGGGGTGTACCCCTGCTATGACCATTGTGTAGTCCTGGGTCGTTGCCACAGCAAGGGACAGAATTTGACCCTATACAGTTAGTCCCTCCGTTCGTTGGTGACGTAGCAAAGTGCATCGCCGATGGACGGATACGCGAACCACATGCTGGGAAAATTTTGGCCAGGTTCGGAGATAACGACATAAAGGGGCGACCATTTAAATCCGTTGGTATATTGGCGCACAAACCCTTTTCTGAAATGACGTCACCGTATACAGGCGTCATCATTACGCTTGTTCCCGAGGAAATGCAAAAGGTGTTCTGATGCTTAGTTTGCCGCGCCTGTTAGGGTTTTGCCTCTTCGATTTCAATGCTATCCAACACTATAAATGGGTAAGGGGTTCAATTTTACCCTAACTTTAGATCATTTGTGAAAAGTTTTTCGACTATTTCAAGAAAGTGCTTCCTCTTCGCAAGAAACCACAGCTTCTGTGAAAATACATTCGTGGTTGTGTAATACATCGTTCCTTACTCGAAAATCATGACGAAATCTAAATGTGGTAACACTTCAGGAGATCGCAGTAATAAATCAACCGATGCATCGCCTCCATCCGGCGGTAATAAAGGGGAGAAAGGGAAGGATCTCACCCCTCTCACCGTAGATAATGTACTCCCAAAACAACTCCTTGCTATGAGGGATTTTCAAAGAGATTCTCCCGAATAGCCTTGGGAGAAGTCTGAACTAAAACAAGCCGATTTGGACCTTCTTCGTACTTCATATGGTATACCCGCTCATGTAGAGATGATTCTGGCGGGGGAGGACTACGCGAATACCCATAGGCAGGGGTACTGTACATTCTACGAATACCCCTTCCTGATCGGCTATGGGCTCCCCTTTCTTCCCTTGGCGGAAGAACTCTTTTGTTTCTATAATATATGCCCTACCCAACTTACTCTGTATACCTTAAAGGTGTGTAGGGTAGTTTCTACGTACGCAGAGTTAGCCGGGTTGGAGGTCTCCGTCCACCACCTATTGCAGCTATTCGGCGCCAGCTACCTGAGGGGCACCATGCTGCATTTAAAAAATTGTGGTTCAAAAGGGCCAATCGTGGAAACCGACGACCGGCCCAAACGAGGCTATTGGCGTAGATATTTCTTCATTAGGACAGAACATCTGGTGTCCAATCCCGTCGGATTCCCTGAGAGGTGGAATTCGAGACGTAAGTACTCGTACCTGTTAAATTGCTTATTATTTTTTACTTTAGCGGTTCCGATTACACTATCCTTATAATTTTTCTGTGATTTTGCAATGATAGCTCACACTCCTCGGTTCATAACTAATATAAGGCAGTGGGTATCCGATCTGCTGCCTTTAGCGGAGGGGACCCGTAAGTGGGGCGGAGTTTATTGAACGTTATGGCCCTGCGAGCCCTTCAGGTATTTTTCTCGATTTTAGTTAATCATTTTCATAAGCCTCGTCAGCTAAATCACTGTTGTTGACAGGTCGAAGTGCTCCAAAGAGGAGGGCGATAGCACCCATCTCCTCCCAACCAGATGCCGGTCCAGCTGCGCAGGAAATACTATACGCATCTGTTAGGGAGGGGGTGACTTTAGCCTCTTTGCAGGAGGCAGCGCCTGCGAAAATAGCCGCAAGTGAGGAGAGGCCATTGATGTCGTCTCCGCACCCTACGGTCAAGACTTTTGAGGGAGAGGAGCCCGAGGAGAGGAAAAGAAGGAGGCTCGTGACGGGCAAGGCGGTGGCGATAGGAGACGAAGATAGGAACGTGCCTCGCCAGCCGACTAGGCCCATCCTTATTGCCTACGCCATCCGTTCTGGGAGGCCGACCACCCAGATACGTGCTAATGTGGGTACCAGCACGACTCGTGTTGCCGAGGGCATTTCATCACCCCTTGTTGGTGGTGAAACTAGGGGGGCAGCTACTGAGGTCGCCTGTGGGAACACGGGTGAGATGGTGGAAGGCCTTGCACCGGTGGAGGTGACGACAGACAGATCTGGCCATCGTATTGTGATTCCAGAGGCTTACAACTTGCTGCATCACAGCGAGCGGGACGCATTGGAGATGGCCCTACTTTGTGGGGCCCCTGAGCGTAAGATGCTGAGTGCTGTCAGCGATACGGAGCTATCTCAGAGGGTTGCGGGTATGCCGTTGCAGGTAACTTCTCCGTTCTTCCGCATGTTATGTAGTTGATTCTGATGTGTACTGACTTGTGTGTATGTACATGCATTCTTATCTCTTTTTTTTAGACCCTGGTTCTGGAAGTAGAGAGGAGGCGCCACGAGAAGAAGAAAGAGATCGTTTTTGATAAGATGGTCAAGAAATATAAACGGTATCGCTCCAAACATCAAGCGGCAGCGGATCTTTTCTAGCAGGATCCGCAATTCCAGATTTTTTGCAAGGGCCTCGAATAGATGGAGGCTCAATTAAACTGCAGGGCAGCGGAGCTGGAAAAAGCGGATGAAGAGTTTATGAGGGCGGTGGCTCGCAATAGCGAGCTGGAATCACTCCTCAAGCTGAGGGAGGAAGAGTTGGAGCTTAGCGGCGGAGTGGCGGCGGAGGTAGCTGACCTCCATGGTAGGGTGGTGGCTTTCATAGCCGAGCTTGCAACTAAGGCAGCTGAGATTGACGTCCTTAAGCATGCTGCCCTGCCACGGTTTGGGGACGAGGCCCGAGACGCACACGAGATGTGGATATACGCGGAAGCTAAGTTGGACGTGTATAAAAGACTTCTTGTCACATAACGTGCCTCTAAGGAGGAGGTCCAAGAGCATTTGCGTGAGGCTCGTGCCGCTCGTGCGGCCTGTAGGTACAGCTCCGACTCCCCCGACCAATAAGGTTATACCTCTGAGGATGTCAATCATCTTGAGTCCAGCTCATGGTTTAATGAGGCTTACTGTGATAACCAAGAAGGGGGGCGAGCGGATGGTGAGGACAAACCTGGCGAGGCCCCTTAGGACTTGTATAGATTTTGCATTTTTTCTTCTTCTCTTTTTTTGGAATGTAATGGGAGTCCGTCGTGGGACTAAGTGTATATAATTTTTGTTATAGTAAAAGAGTTACACTTGTGTTGCTTATCCTTTCGTATTGTTCTTTGCTTATACACTGTTTATCACTGTCGGATAGGATCGACGATTCTTAGTGATGGCCTTTAGCCCATAAGATGTAACTTCAACTGTCGTTGAAGTGTTCGTCCGTCATCGTCGAGTGGTGTCGACAATGATTGGCGATGGCCTTTGGCCCAAAAGGATGTAACTTAACTGTCGTTGAAGTATATATTCGTCGTCGTCGAACGGGGTCGACAATTATTGGCGATGGCTCTTGGCCCAAAAGGATGTAACTTCAACTGTCGTTGAAATATTTATACGTCGTCGTCGAACGGGGTCGACAATTATTGGCGATGGCCTTTGTCCCAAAAGGATGTAACTTCAACTGTCGTTGAAGTGTTTATCCGTCGTCGTCGAACAGGGTCGACAATTATTGGCAATGGCCTTTGGCCCAAAAGGATGTAACTTCAACTATCGTTAAAGTGTTTATACATCGTCGTCGAATGGGGTCGACAATTATTGGCGATGGCCTTTGGCCCAAAAGGATGTAACTTCAACTGTCGTTGAAGTGTTTATCCGTCGTCGTCGAATGTGGTCGACAATTATTAGCGATGGCCTATGGCCCAAAAGGATGTAACTTCAACTGTCGTTGAAGTGTTTATCCGTCGTCATCAAACGGGGTCGACAATTATTGGCGATGGCCTTTGGCCCAAAAGGATGCAACTTCAATTGTCGTTGAAGTGTTTATACGTCATCGTCAAATGGGGTCAACAATTATTGGCGATAGCCTTTGGCCCAAAAGGATGTAACTTCAATTGTCGTTGAAGTGTTTATCTGTCGTCGTCGAACTGGGTCGACAATTATCGGCGATGGCCATGGCCGCCTGCATAATGGAGAAGGTGGCCGTAGCCGCTTACATAATGGAGGAGGTGGCCTTAGCCGCTTACATAATGGAGGAGGTGGCCTTAGCCGCTTACATAATGGAGGAGGTGGCCTTAGCAGCTTACATAATGGAGGAGGTGGCCGTAGCCGCTTACATAATGGAGGAGGTGGTCGTAGCCGCTTACATAATGGAGAAACAGCTAGGCTAGTCCCTTTATTATATCGGACTGGAGAGACATGTCGACTGGCCGGTATGATAAACCTGTTTTCATGCGCCCCTGGGTGTCTCCTTCGCCGCCTCGTTAAAAACCTCCCCGAGAAAACCCAATTGGGACAAAACTCGGGTAAGGGAAAAAGAGTACGACTCTGTAGATTCCCTTCAAAAGTGGAAGTATTTCAGGTAGGCGACGTTCCAGTTGTTCTGGAGTGTTTTTCCTTCCATTGTTTCCAACTGGAATGCTCCTTTGCCTGCATCTGCTATGATTTTATATCGCCCGCTCCAATTGGTGCCCAATTTCCCTTCGCTCGGGTCCTTTGACGCCAAAATTTTGGCTTTGAGGACGTAATCTCCTACTTTGAGTGGTCGTATTTTGGCCTTTTGTTGTAATACCTTTCGACCTGTTGCTTTTGAGCCGTCATTCTTATGTGGGCCATATCCCTTCGTTCTTCGGCTTCGTCAAGGTCTTGAAACCTACCCATGTCGTTGTCTGGTCCGCTGATGTGTGAGTATCTTAGGCTCGATTCTTCAATTTTGACTGGTATGACCGCATCAGTTCTGTAGACCAGTGAGTACGGTGTTTTTCCTGTGCTGGATTTGGGTGTTGTTCGGTACGCCCAGAGTACCTCTGGTAGTAATTCGGGCCAGAGCCGTTTAGCTTCTTTGAGTTTCTTCTTCAAAATGTTCAGTATTGTTTTGTTGGATGCTTCAGCTTGGCCGTTGGCGGCGGGATGATATGGCGTGGAGAGTATCCGTTTGATTCCATTTGTCACAGAACTCCGTTATCTTTTTGCCGATAAATTATGGGTCGTTGTTTGGGGATACCGAAACGGCATATGATGTTTTTCCATATGAAGGCGATGACTTCTTGTTCGTGTATTTGGGTGTACGCACCCGTTTCTACCCACTTGGAGAAGTAGTCAGTCAAAACTAACAGAAATCGTACCTTTCCTCGCCTTGCTGGAAGGGGGCCGATTATGTCCATTCCCCATTTGATGAAGGGCCAAGGTGATGTTACCGAGTGTAGGGGCTCTCTCGGTTGATGTATTATGGGGGCATACTTTTGGCACTGTTCGCATCTGCGAACATACTCTACTGCTTCCTTTTTCATTGTGGGCCAGTAATACCCGGCGCGGATAATGCAACGGACAAGAGCGCGATTACCGGTATGTGCGTCGCAGTGACCTTTGTGTACCTCTTCGAGTACTTGCCTTGTCTGGTGCGGTCCTAAGCACTTAGCGAGGGGTCCGCCAAATGTTCTTTTGTACAGGTCGTGATTAATCAGGCAGTATCGGGCGACCTGTACGCAGAGCTTTTTGCTACCTTTTTGTCGAGTGGGAGTGTCCTGTCCTGTAGATAGGAGATAAACTGGTTGTGCCAGTCCCAAGTCAGATTTAAAGAGAGTAACTCAGTGTGATCTATGGCTGAATGGAGTAGGGTGACTATGTTCCCCTTGTTGATATTCTTGGTGGTTGCGGCCAACTTGGCCAGGCCGTCTGCTTCGACGTTCTGCGCCCTTGGGATTTGCTCCAGGCGGCATTCGTCGAATTCGGGCATCAATTTGTGGATTTTTGACTGATATTTCTGCAGCCTCTATTCCTTGATCTGGTAAGTCCCGGTGACCTGGTTTACCACGAGTTGAGAATCGCAATGGAGGATGAATCGTCGAGCCCCGTATTTGATGGCTAACTTCATACTTGCAATCACAGCCTTATACTCGGCCTCATTGTTAGTCATCTCGGGGCATTGTATAGACTAGCGAATTATTTCACCCGAGGGGACCTCGAGTACGAGTCCCAGTCCCGATCCCGAGGCGTTAGAAGTGCCATCAGTGTAGAGGATCCAGAGGTTGGCACCAGGTATAGCGCGAATGGCCTCTAGTTTCGCTTCCGGCAAAATCTCTGTACTAAAGTCGGCGATAAAATCTACAAGCACCTGCGACTTGATGGCATTTCTTGGGCGGTAGGATATGTCATGCTCACTAAGCTCTATTGCCCATCTGTCGAGTCTTCCCGACAGTTCGGGTTTGTGTAGGATGCTCTTCAGGGGGAGAGTCATTACAACTCTTATGGGATGTCACTGAAAATAAGGTATAAGCTTTCATGAAGCTACGACCAATTCTAGGGCGAGCTTCTCGAGGTGTGGATACCGTTTTTTGGCGTCCACTAGGGTTTTGATGATATAGTAAATAGGAGATTGCATACCTTTGTTTTCGCGGACCAGGACTGCACTGACAGCGACTTCGGACACCACCAGATATACTAGCAAAGGTTCGCCAGGTTTCGCCTTGACTAGCAGTGGTGGTGAAGATAGGTATTCTTTCGATTTTTTCAAAGCCTCGGCGCATTCCTCATTCTATTGTAGCCTGTGATCTTTTCTCAATGCGTTAAAAAATTTATGGCACCTGTCGGAGGATCGCGAGATGAACCTGGATAGGGCGGCTATTCGCCCTGTCAGCTTTTGTACCTGTTTTTTGCTGTTCAAAGTCTCAGGTATTGCTTCTATTGCCATGATCTGGTCCGGGTTGACTTCGATACCTCGTTGTGATACGAGGAACCCCAAGAACTTTCCTGATGCTACGCCGAATGCGCACTTTTCTGGGTTCAATTTCATCCCATACCGCCGCAGTATCTCGAAAGCTTCTTTCAGATGATCGAGGTGGTCTTCTCTGTTCGCCGATTTTACCAGCATATCGTCGATGTAGACCTCCATGGTCTTGCCAAGCTGTTCCTTGAACATTCTGGTGACCAGTCTCTGATATGTCGCCCCTACGTTTTTGAGTCCGAATGGCATCACTTTGTAGTAGTATGTCCCCTGGTGGGTGATGAATGTTGTTTTCTCTTGGTCCTCTTCGGCCATCATGATTTGGTTGTAGCCGTAGTAGGCATCCAAAAATCTTAGCAGCTCATGTCCCGCTGTGGCATCGATCAACTGGTCGATGTGGGGTAATAGGAATGAGTCTTTTGGGCACGCTTTGTTGAGGTCTGTGAAATCGACGCACATCCTCCATTTCCCGTTTTTCTTCTTGACCATCACGACGTTGGCAACCCATTAGGGGTATTTTGATTCCCTTATGGACCCGTTGGCCAGTAGCTTATCTACCTCTTCGCTGATGGCCTCGTTGATTGCGGTGTTGAACTTCCTTCTAACTTGCCGTACGGGTGGATATAGTGGGTCGACGTTCAGCTTGTGGCTGGCGATGTCTCTTGGTATTCCCGGTATATCTGAATGAGAAAAAGCAAAAATATCCGCGTGGTTAGTAAGGAATTCATGGTACTTACATGGATCGCAGAGGCTGTGTCCGATGTAGGCTTTCTTCGTGTGGTCGGTGCTGTCCAGTTGTACCGGGTTGAGATCCTCGACCGTTGCTTTGCAGGCTTCTACGATATCCGAATCTTTTATGGCGTCCATTGTCGGGTTGACCTTAGTCCCCGACACTGCTGACTGCTATGCCTCTACACTTGCACCTTTCAACTGTTTGGGGTGTGACCAGTCTTGAGCAATTCGGTAGTACTCTTGTGCTGTGCGCGGCTCGCCCCGAATGCTAAACACTCCCCAAGGGGTAGGAAACTTGATCACTTGGTAGAAGCTTGAGGGGACTGCTTACATGGCGTGTATCCATGGTCGTCCTATGATGGCGTTGTAGGCTGTTTCCTGGTTCATGACGTGGAAACTGGTTTCCAGCATAACCCCCCCTGCTAAAATCGGCAATAATACCTCCCTGTAGGTTCGTTCCACTGCATTGTTAAAACCAGTTAATGTTATGCAGCGTGGTATTATCTTATCTTCGAGCCTCATTTGAGCAAGGACTCTTGGATGGATAATACAAGCGCCGCTTCCGTCATCAAACATGATCCTCTTAACGTCAGTGTCAGCAATACGTAAAGTTATGACTAAAGCATCATAATGAGGAAAAGACAAACCGTCGGCATCAGACTTATCGAAGGTGATACTTTCTTCAAAGTCGTCATACCGTTCGTGGGCGATTTTTCGCTTTAATTTGTGCGAGGTGGTGAATTTTACGTGATTGATTGCCGAATCGTTGCCTCCTCCGACGATCATATTGATGATGCGCGCTGGAGAAGGTGGCTTTGACGGCCCCTGAGGCTGTTCCCGCCCTCGTGCGAAATTTATCTTTCCTTTATCGCTGAGCAGCTCTCTCAAGTATCCTTGGTTCAGCATTCTGACTACCTCCTGCCGTAGCCCTATGCAGTCTTCGGTTTTGTGTCATCGTTCCTGGTGGAACTCGCACAGGACATTTGATTTCCTTATGGCGGGGTCTGATTTCATTTTCTGCGGCCATTTTACTTTGGAACCCAGCTTCTCCAGTGCATACACTATTTCTGAGGGAGACACACAAAAGTTATGGGCAGATAATAAATGGGGCATACCTCTTTTGTTACGGAGTGGGGCGACATGTCGCTGCAGTGCTTCTGTGTGTCTGGGTGGTGGTGGATGCGAGGATCTGGTGTAAGGCTGATGCCTTTCTTTATTGAAACGTGAGGACTGTTCCCGCTGGCCCTCGCTGCGCCGATCCCTTCTTGCTTCTGACTGTATTGTCGTGAGCTGCTGGGTTGGTCCGTTGAGATCATCCTCATCCGCTCGTACCTCGGCGTAGTAGGCGTTGTGAATTTCCTCCCATGTGTTGGGGGGATACTTCATGAGTCGGCTTAGTAGCTTTTTGGTTGCTCTTGAACCATCTCTGCTTAGCCCATTTTGGAAGGCTGCTACCGCCATGCCTTCCGATACATTTGGTAGGTTCATCCTTACTCTGTTGAATCTGGCCAGGAAATCCCTGAGTCCCTTACCTGCGGTTTGCCGGACGGCGAAGATATCATTGACCCTGGCCTCTGCTTTCTTTGCTCCTGCATGGGCGGTGGCGAATTTATCCGCCATTTCTTCGAATGTTGATATCGTTCTGGCTGGCAGCTGCGAGTACCACGTTAACGCCCCTCCCGTTAACGTTTCCCTGAAATTTTTCAGTAGTACGGATGGTACTTGTTCCTTTGACAGATCATTACCTTTCACAGCAGTCACATAGTGGACCAGGTGGTCTTCGGGGTATGTCGTCCCGTCATATATCCTTAAGTAAGGCGGCATTTTGAAGGTTTTTAGGATCGGATGAGGTGCAGCTTCTTCGCTATAGGGTTGTTCGACGAATCTTCCCACGTCGCGCTTCGGTAGTAATTTAGGAGCGCCGAGAATTTTGTCCACCGATGCTCTTTCATTTGATCCCGAAGTGCCTTATTTTCACTTTCCATTTCTTCTATTTTCTTTAGGATGACTGCAACTGTGCCATCACTAGTCTTGTCATTGGAGTGGTTGTTGTTTGTTCGTACAGTATCGTGTTCGCTGGTGGTAGCGATATCAATCGTCAATGGGTTCTTAGTGTTGTTTTGGGGCGATTTCTCGAGTAAGCTACTGCCTAGGGTATTTATCAGCCACTCTTCTAGTAGTTTCTTGACCACTGGGGGTGGAGTTTCTTTGATCACGGACGTGGAAGCTCCTTTTTCGTGCAAGATCTTCAGATCTTCAGATGGAGAGGGTGAGATTTCTCCCTCTTGAATGCTGCCAGGTGTTGTACTCAAGATATTTTCTCTACCGGCTTCGTTGAGGGAGCCAATGAGGTTGGCTATGACACCGGCTATTGCTTTCAATCTTGCGTCATTTTCTGCCATTTTTTATATCGATAGGATGTGAAGAACGGTGGTTTGTTCTTGAGATTCTAGGTGCAGACTATGATTTCGATTGCCGAAATCCCCACAGACGGCGCCAAATTGTTTGACTCGAAAGTTAATGAATACTTTGCAAGCAAATACAATCAAAAAATAGATCAAAGATAAATCGTAATCAAATATAATAAGACCTAGAAATGTGTATAATATCTTTTATCACTTTTGATGTATTGAGTGTTCTAGAGAGCAAAAAGGTAGAGAGAGAGAGAGAGAGAGAGCTTGTATTAGAAAGAAGATCCCCCTTTACAACATTGGGATCCTCCTTTATATAACAGGAGAACCTCCTCGAAATAATAAAATAATATAGAAATAGGTCGCGCGACCTCGAGGGGACGACGAGACTCATGAACGCGCTTTCGCTCTAACATTCTGGGGGTGTACCCCTGCTACGACCATTGTGTAGTCCTGGGTCGTTGCCATAGCAAGGGGCAGAATTTGACCCTATACAGAAGCGATTGCAAGTCTAGAGAAGTCATGAGATGAATGAGTTTCCTGGCATACACATGGGGCAAAGACATAAAAGTCACTTTTAATTTTTTCATATATTTTCTCATGAGCATGATTTTAGGCGTTACCAACTTAAGTATTGTTTTATGTCCCAAAGTTTTTCAAGCCTTGGAATTTTGATAATTAGAAAGAGAAATACAGAGCAATATAATAGGTAGTGAAATGATTGAAAAAGCAGATTTTTCTAAGGTTTTGACTCTAATATCATCATATGAAATTAACATAACTCAAACTGTACGTGCAAAATATTACTCTCTTTTTTTTTCTCTCAACTTATACATTATTGGACCACATTTATCCACACACCATCATACTCCCGAAGACTCTTTTCGAAATTATAACTATCATACCAAATTAAAAGCAAAAATGAGTAATGATCAGTGGTGTTGTCGTGCAATGTACTCCCTCGGTCTCAATTTATGTAAACCTATTTCTTTTTTAGTCTATGCTAAAAAAATAATCCCTTTTCTTATTTGAAAATAATTTACCTTTATGCAATGAGTTATAGCCACACAAAATATATGTTCCTCATTTAATACCATAAGTTCAAAAGTCTTATCTTTTTTTTAAACTTCGTGCTCAGTCAAATAAATTCACATAAATTAAAAGTGACTTTTATNTTGTCCAAATTAAATATATGTAATTCACGGGGCTTTACTTGCCACGCTTCAAAAGTGTAGCTATAGGGTACTAGCTAAGGTGTAGCTTATTAACTGTAAAGTGGGGCATGGATAGTAACAAAGGTCACATTGTACTAGTATTGCTTAGAGTTAAAGGCGATGTGTGAAACGTATTGCTCATGAGATACTTCATTCGTCTCTATTTATGTGACGGTATTTGAATTTCGAGAGTCAAATGAATTGTTCTTTCGCTGCAATTTTATCATGTCTTTTAAATATGCTAAATTATCAATTGTTGTAACTTATAGCATTTTTTACGTCGTTTCTAATTACGCAAAAAAAAGGTCGAAAAACTTAAAAGTTTTTACGTCCAAATATGCATGGTCAAAACTAAAAAGTTCGAATCTCGAAAAATAAAAAATATCATGTAAATTGGGAAAGAAGGAGTATGTTACACTAGCTAGAGAAAACAAATATAATTAACCTATTCCTTATTCACAAATAGAATTGTTTGGCTCAAAAGTTATCAATATACTTTGTAAACTTAAAAACAATCAAAAATAAATGAGGGTAAATTGTAATCAACTATAATAAAACCTAGATATGGAAAAGATGAAAGTTATTACAGTAGATCTGATACTGGAAAATGATAGTATGAACTTGAGAATAAGCATTCGTTAGATATAGAGATAGAGAGAGAGTAGGAGAAAATAAGAGAGTTGTATTATTCCAGATATGATGCCCTTTTACAATGTGAAAGTCTCCTTTATATAATAGAAGACCTTCCTCAAAATAATCATAAAAGTATAAAAGTACTCAACGTCTCCTTAGTTGGGACGCTAAGTTTCAGACGACGTTGCCTTTGTCCCCACGCCCAAGTCATATCCTTACTCTAGTTGACGTATGCTCAATGGACGTACCCATCGGCGTAGAGACGTAGAGAGTCAAATTTGACCCTATGTAGTTAGACCCCCCGCTCGTTGGAGATGCATTCGGTAGGCGTCTTCAATGGGTGGAAATGCAAACCCCATCTTGGGAGAATTTGACCTTGCCCCGGGGGCAGTAACGTGAATTAGATGACATGTATGACATTGTCAAGCTACCGACACGTGTCTCCCTTTTCGGAATGATGTCATCGACCGCATGCGTTATTATTATACTTACTCCCGAGGCGGTTCAGAGGATGATGTGATGTTCTGGTTTCCCGCGCCCGTTTTGAATCATGCCTTTTCGATTTCTGCGCATCCTAACCCTATAAATAGGGGGAAGGTTTAATCCGTTTTATCTTTCAAACCTTTGAAAAACCTTTTCTGGCTTCCTTCTTTGCCTTTCTTTCTAGCAACCGTTATTTCGTGTAAGACTCCTCCACTTCTTTGAAGTCACACTTCTCGTCGTTAGTGCTTTCTCTCTTACATAAGACAACATGACAAAACGTCATCAGAGCAGTAAAAAGACCAAAGATACTGGCCCATCTAGGGTTCCACCCTCCTCTAGTGGTGAGGAGGAAGAAGCAGGAAAAACCTTTGTTCCCCTAACTGTAGACAACGTCCTCCCAAAGGAAATGCATATTCGAAATGATTTTCAAACCAAAAGCCTAGCCCAGCTCTTCTCTGGGAGCATAGTGATTTATTTCAATCCCACCTAGACAATCTTCGAGCGACACATAACATCCCGGACCATGTGGAAATGGCTCCGACTGGGATGGACTATGCCAATGTGCACAGGCCTGGATACTGCACATTTTACGAGTACCCGTTTTTGATTGGTTATATTCTCTCGATTTATCATCTAGCGGAGGATCTTTGCTGCTTTTTCAATGTGTGCCCGGCTCAGCTTACTCCTTACACCTTGAAGGTGTGCAAGATTCTGACCACGTATGTAGTTAA
The DNA here is from genome assembly GCA_026770625.1 of Nicotiana glauca. Classification (NCBI taxonomy): domain Eukaryota; kingdom Viridiplantae; phylum Streptophyta; class Magnoliopsida; order Solanales; family Solanaceae; genus Nicotiana; species Nicotiana glauca. Next base: position 43,193 of record MU768350.1, read on the forward strand.
GGCTGAGTGCGGAGTCTCAGTTCATCATCTTTTACAGTTATTCAGCCCTAGTTACCTAAGGGGTACCATGTTGCAGTTGAAGAGCCGTTGCACGAAGGGCTTGGTTGTTAAATCTGACGACAATACCAACCGCCGCTTCTGGTGTAGGTACTTCTACGTTAGAACGAAACACCTGGTGTCTAACCCAGAAGGGTTCCCAGAAAGATGGAACCCAGAACGTAAGTACCTTTATTTGTAGAATTCATGACTGTTTGTGACCTTGACCATTCGGCCACTGTGATTTCTTTCTTTTCTCTTTTTTTGTAGCGAGGGCTTCTCCTCCCCAGTTCATTGACAATATTAAATCGTGGGTGGAAAGATTGATACCTTATGTGGAGGAATGCCGTGCCTGGGTCGCGTTTCGTCAACGGTACGGCCCATCAAGTAATTCTTTAGCTTTGGTTTGGAAGTTCCCTTAGGTTTTGTTACCTGACTTACTCATGTTGGCAGGCTGGAGCGCCCCCAAGAAGAAGAAAACCATTGTTACCTCGCCCAGGGCATAGACCGACTCTGATGATGAGGACATACCCTGTGGCTCGTTCAGTGACGGCGCTCCCGAGGTTCCTCGGCGAGAGGTTGTGCCTGTGGCAGTGTCCGCGAGCGAAGCGACTCCTTCAGTGTCATCCCCGCGGCCTGTGGGGGAGACTTCTGAAGGTGAGAAGCTGCCAGAGAGAAAGAGACAGCGGCTGATAATGGGCAAGGGGATAGCGACTGAAGACGAGAGGGTAAGTGAACCCCGTCAAGTGTCGAGGCCAGTTTTTATGGCCGATGCTATCTGTTCTGGGAGGTCACTCCCCAAAGGAGAGATGTCGCTGATGCCAGCCCAGCCCGTGTTCCGGAGAGCGGTTCGTCGACTGCTGTTGGAGAAGTGGGCGATGGTGCCGAGAGGGCAGACCCGGAGGCCGCCCATGGGGATGCAAATGGGTTAATGAGAGGTCCAAACTGTTACAACACAGTGAGCAGGCCGCAACGGGTATAACCCTGTTATGTGCGGCTGCTGAGTGTGAAATGCTGAAGGGTGTTAGTGACGGGGATCTATCCCGGAGGGTCGCTGGCGCGGCCTTGCAGGTAGCTTTCAGTTTTCTTTGTGTGTCGTAAGGCTAACTTCGATGCATACTGACTTGCCTTTCCTCTTTTTCTTTTCTTTTTTAGAATCTCATTTTGGAGGTGGAGAGGAGGCGGCGAGCACAAAAGAAGGCAGCCACTTTCAACAAGGTGGCAAAGAAGTACCAACGGTGCCGTGCCAAGCATCGGGCGTTGGCGGACCTTCTTAAGCAGGACCCGGAATTTCGGGTGTTCCGTGAGGGCCTTGAACAGTCGGAGGCCAAATTGAAACGGAGAGTGGTCGAGCTGGAGCAGGTTGATGATCAGTTGATGGCTGCTTTGGCTCGGAACATTGAGCTGGAGACTCTTCTTTAGTCAAAGGAAGAGGAATTGGAGATTGGCTGTGGGGTAGCGGCGGAAGCTGCTGATTTGTAGGCCGAGGTCGCTGCCTTGACCGTCGAACTCGATACCAGGGCAGCTGAGATTGAAGCCCTTAAGCGGACTGCTGCGCCAAGGTCTGATGAGGATGCACATCGTGAGGTGCATGAGATGTGGGTATACGCCGAGGCCAGATTAGTCATGCTCGAGGAGTTCTTAGCTGCGGGTCGAGCTACTGAGGCGGAGGTTCAGGAGCAACGACGTGTAGCCCGCATCGCCCGTAAAACCTGTGGGTATAGTTCTGACTCCCCAGATCGGGCGGGCTATAACTTTGAAGACGTCAACCATCTAGGATCCGGTTCCTGGATCTCTGCAACTTATCAACCCGGGGGCAGCGATAGACAAGATGGCGATCAAGCGGGGGACGATGAGCGGAATGGCGGTCACGCAGAGGGTGATGGGCGAAACGGCGAAGCCTCTTAGGACTTGTATATATTTTTGTTTTGTTGTATTTTGGAATGTAAATTGGACCTTTTGTACATGTATTTTTTGGATGATAATGAAAGTCGTGCTTTTGCTGTCATTCTTTTCCTTTTGTATCTTTTATTTTCGGTATCTCGTCTCCGCAGAACGGGTGCTCGTTTACTTGTATGATTTTTAGTGTGTTTCTTGAATATTGTCTGTGTTATCCGTCGGTAGGACGCAGCTTTGATGCTAAATAGTGGTGGCTTTAGCTAATAATGGCATCACTTCGATTGTTATTTAAGTGCCCTTTGTCGTGTCGAACAGGGTTGGTGACTGTTGGCGACGACGGCCTTAGCCATAATATTGTTGATGGCCTTAGCCATGTACGTAACTTCGACTGTCGTCGAATAACTTATTTGTCACAGTTGAGCTGGGTCGACTTATTGATGACGATGGCCTTAGCCATGTACGTAACTTTGACTGTCGTCGAATTACTCATTTGTCGTAATCGAGCTGGGTCGACTTATTGATGATGATGGCCTTAGCCATGTACGTAACTTCGACTGTCGTCGAATTACTCGTTTGTCATAGTTGAGCTGGGTCGACTTATTGACGACGATGGCCTTAGCCATGTACGTAACTTCGACTGTCATCGAATTACTCGTTTGTCGTAATCGAGCTGGGTCGACTTATTGACGACGATGGCCTTAGCCATGTATGTAACTTCGACTGTCATCGAATTACTCGTTTGTCATAGTCGAGTTGGGTCGACTTATTGACGATGATAGCCTTAGCCTTAATACTGTCAATGGCTTTAGCTGTTTGCACGTTGGAGATGACCTTGGCCATTTGCACATTGGAGATGGCCTTAGCCATTTACATATTGGAGATGGCCTCAGCCGTTTATACATTGCAGATGGCCTTAGTCATTTACACGTTGGAGATGGCCTTAGCTGTTTATACATTGGAGATGGCCTTAGCCGTTTACACGTTAGAGATGGACTTAGTCGTTTATACATTGGAGATGGCCTTAGTCGTTCATACATTGGAGATGGCCTTAGCCGTTTACATGTCGGAGATGGCCTTAGCCGTTTATACATTGGAGATCATGCTAGTCTAGTCCCTTTGTCATGTCAGTCAGGAGAGCGTATGGAGTGGCTGGTATGATAAACTTGTTCCGCAAATATCTCCAGGTGTCCCCTCTGCCACCTCGTTAAAAACCTCCCCGAGAAAACCCAATTGGGACAAAACTCGGGTAAGGTAAAAAGAGTGCGACTCGAGAGACGCCTTTTAGAAATGGAAATACTTGAGGTGGGCGACGTTCCAATTGTTTTGGAGAGTTTTTCCTTCCATTGTTTCTAATTGGAATGCTCCTTTACCTGCTGCTGCTGTGATTTTGTAGGGTCCTTCCCAGTTGGCCCAGTTTTCCTTCGCTTGGGTCTTTTGATGCCAATGTTTTGGCTTTGAGGACGTAGTCTCCCACTTTGAGTGGCCTTACTTTGGCTCTATTGTTGTAGTATCTTTCGACTTGTTGTTTCTGAGCCACCATTCTTATGTGGGCAATTTCTCTTCTTTCCTCGGCCTCATCAAGGTCTTGAAGTCTGTTTATGTTGTTCTCTGCTCCGCTGGTATGTGAATACCTCAAGCTTGGTTCGCCAACTTCGACTGGTATGACTGCATCGGTTCCGTAGACCAGTGAGTATGGTGTTTCTCCTGTGTAGGATTTTGGTGTGGTCCGGTGTGCCCATAGCACATCTGGTAGTAGCTCAGGCCATAGCCCTTTGGCTTTCTCGAGTTTCTTTTTCAGTATGTTCAGTATTATTTTGTTAGAAGACTCTGCTTGGCCGTTGGCGGCGGGGTGATATGGCGTGGAGAGTATTCGCTTAATGTGCCATTTGTCGAAGAATTCTGTCGTCTTCTGGCCGACAAACTGTCGTCCGTTGTCGCGGCTGATTTCCTTGGGGATGCCGAAACGGCAGATGATATTCTTCCATATGAAGGCGATGACTTCCTGTTCGCGTAGTTGGGCGTACGCACCTGCTTCCACCCACTTCGAGAAGTAGTCAATTAAAACTAATAGAAATTGTACCTTTCCTCGTCCCGCTGGTAGGGGACCGACTATGTCCATTCCCTATTTGATGAAAGGCCATGGGGAAGTGACTGAGTGGAGGGGCTCTCCTGGTTGGTGTATCATGGGGGCATACTTTTGACATTGTTCGCATCGGTGCACGTATTCCACTGCATCTTTCCTCATGGTTGGCCAAAATAATTGGCTCGTATTATGCAGTGTACGAGGGCACGGTTGCCTGTGTAGGCGCCGCAGTGACCCTCGTGTACCTCTTCGAGTACTGGGCTCGTTTGGTGCGGCCCTAGGCACTTGGCCAGGGGTCCGCCAAACGTCCTTTTGTAGAGCTCGTGGCTTATCAGGCAATACCTGGCGGCCTGTACGCGGAGCTTCTTTGCTTCTTTTTTGTCGAGTGGGAGTGTACCATCCTGCAGATAGGATAAAATTGGTTGCGCCTGTCCCAAGTCAAATTTAAAGAGAGTACCTCAGTTTGATCAATGGCTGAATGGAGGAGGGTGACCACGCTTTCTTTGTTGAAGTTTTTAGTGGCTGCGGCCAATTTTGCCAAACCCTCTGCTTCAACGTTTCGTGCCCTCAGAATTTGTTCGAAGCGGCACTTGCCAAACTCAGTCATTAATCTGTGGATCTCTGACTGATATTTTTGCAATCTCTGCTCCTTGATTTGGTAAGTCCCAGTGACTTGGTTCACTACGAGTTGGGAATCGCTGTGGAGAACGAGTCGTCGAGCCCCATATTTGATGGCTAGTTTTATACCTGCAATAACAGCCTCGTACTCGGCCTCATTGTTAGTCATGTCGGGGCATTGTACGGACTGGCAAATTATTTTGCCCGTGGGGACCTCGAGAACTAGTCCCAGTCCCGATCCCGAGGCATTAGCGGCGCCGTCAGTGTAAAGAGTCCATGAGTCGGTGTTGGAGGGGGCACGACGTGTGTCCAGTTCGCTTCTGGCAGTATTTCTGCGCTGAAATCGGCTATAAAATCGACAAGTACTTGTGACTTGATGGCGGTTCTTGGCTGATATGAGATATCGTGCTCGCTGAGCTCTATAGCCCATCTGGCGAGCCTTCCTGATAACTCAGGCTTATGTAGGATGCTTCTCAAGGGGAAGGTCGTTACTTCTTTTATGGGGTGGCACTGAAAATAAGTCGGAGCTTCCGTGAAGCTATTACCAATGCCAGAGCTAAATTTTCAAGGTGTGGATACCGTGTTTCGGTGTCCACTAAGGTTTTGCTAATATAGTAAATAGGAGATTGCGTACCTTCATTTTTGCGAACCAAGACTGCCCTCTGAGACGGCCAGATACACCAGCAGGGGCTCACCTGGACTCGCTTTGGCCAGCAGTGGTGGCGAAGATAGGTATGCTTTCAATTCTCTCAAGGCTTCGACGCATTCCTCATTCCATTGTAACCCATTGTCCTTTCTCAACACATTGAAAAATTTATGGAACCTGTCGGAGGACCGTGAGATGAATCTGGATAGGGCGGGTATTCGCCCCGTCAGCTTTTGTACCTATTTTTTGCTGTTCAGAATCTCAGGTATTGCATCTATCGCCTTGATCTTATCTGGGTTGACCTCGATGCCTCGTTGTGATACGAGAAATCCTAAGAATTTTCCCGAGGCCACACCGAAGGCGCATTTCTCGGGGTTTAGCTTCATCCCGTACCTTCTCAATATCTCGAAGGCTTCTTTTAGATGGTCGATGTGGTCTTCTTTCTTTGTCGATTTCACCAGCATATCATCGATATAGACTTCCATAGTCTTACCGAGCTGTTCTTTGAACATTTTGGTGACTAGTCTTTAGTACGTAGCCCCCGCATTTTTTAGCCCGAAGGGCATTACCTTGTAGTAATATATCCCTTGGTGGGTGATGAAAGTTTTTTTCTCCTGGTCCTCCTCGGCCATCATGATTTGATTGTAGCCGGAGTAGGAATCTAAGAAGCTCAACAGTTCATGTCCCGCGGTGGCGTCGATCAATTGGTCGATGTGGGGTAGTGGGAATAAATCCTTTGGGCATGCCTTGTTCAGATCAGTGAAATCCACACACATTCTCCACTTCCCGTTCTTCTTTTTGACCATCACGACATTGGCGACCCACTGGGGGTACTTCGATTCTTTGATGGAACCGTTGGCCAGTAATTTGTCTTCTTCCTCGCTGATCGCTTCATTGATAGCGGCGTTGAATTTCCTTCTCATCTGTTGTACGGGCAGATGTAATAGATCGATGTTCAGCTTGTGGGTGGTGATGTCTCGCGGGATTCCCGGCATATCTGAATGGGAAAAAGCAAATAGATCTGCATGGTTATTTAGGAATTCACGATACTTACTCGGGTTGGTGAGGCCGTGACCGATGTAGGCTTTCTTTGTGAGGTTGGTGTCGTCCAACTGGACAGGGTCGAGATCTTCGACCGTTTCTTTACATGCCTCCACGACGTTGGGGCTCTGATGGCGTCCGTTGTCGGGTTGACTTTAGTCCCCGACACAGCTGATTGCTATGCCTCTGCACTCACCCATTTTAGTTGTTTGGTGTGGGTGCAAGCTTTAGCTATTTTGTAGCATTCCTGTGCGGTGCATGGCTCGCCTCGAATGCTGAATACTCCCCACGGGGTGGGGAATTTGATCATTTGGTAAAAACTTGAAGGGACCGCTTCCATGGCATGTATCCATGGGCGTCCTATGATGACGTTGTAGGCCGTTTCCTGGTTCATCACGTGGAAAGTTGTTTCCATTGTGACTCCTCCTGCTAAAACGGGCAGTGATATTTCTCCGAATGTCCGTTCTACTGCATTGTTAAAACCAGTTAGTATTATGCAACGCAATATTATCTTATCCTCGAGTCCCATTTGTACGAGGACCCTCAGGTTGATAATACAGGTGCCACTTCCGTCGTCAATCATGATTCTTTTAACATCCGTATCGGCGATACGTAAAGTGATAACTAAAGCATCGTAATGAAGGAAAGACAAACTGTCGGCATCGGACTTATCGAAAGTGATACAATCTTCGAAGTCATCATACCGTTCATGGCCGATGGTCCGCTTTAGTTTGTGCGTAGTGGCGAACTTGAGGTGATTGATTGTTGAGTCGTCGCCGCCTCCGATGATCATGTTTATCGTGCGTGCTGGGGAGAGCGGCTTCGGCGGCCCGTAGGGTTGTTCTCGTCCGCGTGCGAAGATTATTTTCCCTTTGTCACTGAGTAATTCCCTTAGGTATCCTTGGTTCAGCTTCCTGACCACCTCTTGCCGTAGGCCTATGCATTCTTCGGTTTTGTGTCCCCGTTCTTGATAGAACTCGCATAGGACGTTTGATTTCCTTGTGGCAGGGTCTGATTTCATCTTCTGTGGCCACTGCACTTTGGTGCCCAGCTTCTCCAGCGCGTACACTATTTCTGAAAGAGACACACAAAAGTTATGGGCAGATAATAAGGGAGATGTACCTCTTTCATTTGGGAGTGGGGCGACGTATCGCTGTAAAGCGTCTGTATGCCTTGGTGGTGGATGGGAGGATCTGGCGTATGGCTCGTGTCGGTCTTTGTTAGAGCGTGGGAGCTGTTCTCGCTGTCCTTCATTGCGTTGACCCCTCCTTGTTTCTGAGTGTATCATTGTTAGCCGTTGGGTCGGCCCATTAAGATCATCCTCGTCCGCTCGTACCTCAGCGCAATAGGCGTTGTGGATTTCCTCCCATGTGGTAGGGGGATATTTCATGAGGTGGCTTAGTAGCTTTTTGGTTGCCCTCGAACCGTCCCTGTTTAGCCCGTTCTGGAAAGCGGCGACTGCCATACCTTCCGATACGTTTGGCAGACTCATCCTTACCCTGTTAAACCTGGCTAGGAAGTCCCTAAGTCCCTCCCATGCGGTTTGCCTGACGGCAAAGATGTCGTTGACCCTTACTTCTGCTTTTTTTGCACCTGCATGGGCGGTGATGAACTTATCCGCCATTTCCTCGAATGTTGATATCGCCTTAGCTGGTAGCTGAGAGTACCACGTTAGGGCTCCTCCTGTCAACGTCTCACCAAACTTCTTCAGCAGCACCGATGGTACCTGTTCTTTTGATAGGTCGTTACCCTTCACAGCAGTGACGTAGTGGATCAAATGATCCTCGGGATCTGTGGTTCTGTCATACACCCTCAGGTAGTGTGGCATCTTGAAGGTTTTTGGGATAGAGTGAGGGGTAGATTCTTCGGTGTATGGTTGTTCAACGAACCTCCCCACGTCGCGTTTTGGTAGCAATTTGGGAGCATTGGGGATCTTGTCTACCCTCTCCTGATGTTCTTTCATTTGGTCACGAAGTGCCTTGTTTTCATTTTCCATTTCTTCCATTTTCTTTAAGATGGCTGTCAGTGTGCCATCGTTGGCCTATGCTTCGATGGGCTTGTTATTTGCTCGTACAACCTCAGGTTCACCCATGGCAGCAGTGATGTCTACCGTTGGCGTACACCTGACGTTATTTTGCGGTGACTTTTCAACTAACCCACTTAGAGTACTTGTTAGCCATTCTTCTAGTAGCTTCTTGACCACCGAGGGTACTTCCTTAGCTGCAGATGTGGAAGCTCCTTTTTCATGTGAGATCTTCAGATCTTCGGATGGGGAGGGTGAGATCTCTGCACCTGGTGTGGTGCTAGGGGTTGCATTCAAGATACCCTCGTCACTGGCCTTGTTGAGAGGACCAAGGAGATTGGCTGTAACACTCACCATTGCTTTCGATCTTGTGTTATTTTCGGACATCTTTTCGTGTGGTGTAGCGAATGGCAGTTAGTTGTTCTCTAGGGGGATACTATGATTTTGATTCTCGAAATTTTCCACAGACGGTGCCAAATTGTTTGGCTCAAAAGTTATTAATATACTTTGTAAGCTTAAAAACAATCAAAAATAAATGAGGGTAAATCGTAATCAACTATAATAAAACCTAGAGATGGAAAAGATGAAAGTTATTACAGTAGATCTGATAATGGAAAATGATAGTATGAACATGAGAATAAGTATTCATTAGATGTAGATATAGAGAGAGAGATTAGGAGAAAATAAGAGAGTTGTATTATTCCAGAATAATAATGATGTCCTTTTACAATGTGAAGGTCTCCTTTATATAATAGAAGACCTTCCTCGAAATAATCATAAAAGTACAAAAGTACTCAACGTCTCCTTAGAGGGGATGCTGAGTTTCAGACGACGTCGCCTTTGTCCCCACGCCCAAGCCGTATCCTTGCTCTAGTTGACGTATGCTCAATGGGCGTCCCCATCGGCGTAGAGACCTAGAGGGTCAAATTTGACCCTATACAAGAACATAGAGTTTATCTAATTTATTTTAGCTTTAAAGATTAGTTAAATTGATTTTTGAGAAGCAAAAAATGCCATATAAATTGGGACGGAGGAGTACATATGACAAGTTTGAATCTTTGCATGATGGCCAGTGGTGCATTACATGCATGCTCATAGAAATGTAGGTGCTAATTACATGCCCAAAATACACAAAAAGAAGCTAAAAAGAGGAGTTACGTAAGGAGAGCACTAGATAGAAAAACAAAAGCAAAATTTGATAAGACCTTGCAACAATAACGTATACACTACAAGATAACTAGCTTCAACTAAATGGAGGTAGAATTTATATTATAAGGAGAGGGGGGGCAAGGAGGAGGGCGAGCTGGTGTCCTTGGCCACGGCGGGTGCGGGAATGGCGGCCGAGGCGGCTTTGGCGGGAACGGGTGTGGCGGCCGAGGCGGCTTGGGCGGGAACGGGTGTGGCGGCCGAGGCGGCTTAGGAGGGAACGGGAATGGTGGCCGAGGCGGCTTAGGCGGGAACGGGTGCGGTGGCCGAGGCGGCTTGGGCGGGCGAGGCGGGAACGGGAAAGGAGGCAATGGCTCAGCATAGCCACACATACCATAAAAACAAAGACTAGGAAATTGACATCTATGTTCACAACTTCCACAATGAAAAGGGTTCATATTAGTATTAATACAAAGCCCTCTACAACATTGCCATGTAAAAGGACATCTTATACCACAAAGTCCACAATTATTCACATCACTAGTAACTTCAACACAACGATTCCTACAACAAAGCCTCTTTATTCTAGGAGGAAATTCACCTTCATTACAAATCCAAGGCCTATTCCAACACCCAATGGCTCGTGGATTTTTCACTACTACACTTTTAAGCCACAAAGAAGAAGAATTTAACGAGCCATTTGTGATATTATAATTTTCTTGAAACCCTCCAACTATTTCTACTTGTAAAAGTAACAAATATAAGATCAAGAAAACTATTAACTCCAAAAGGTAATTATGCATTGGTAGCAAAGAACATAAAAGAAGTTGGATATAGGTTTTTTCTTTTGGTAGTGAAGAAAGTATTATATTATATATAGTTGAAGGGGATATGGTTATTTTCATGCATGAATTGTAAAAAGTTACTAATCATGTTTTTGTTACAAGGGTTAGTACTTTCAGATGATTCTTGTTTAGAATGGTCGGCACAGTATGATATAAGTTATGGTTTACGTGATTTGATGAGTGGGGAGAGAGTGAATGATGTGGGATTAATTAATTGCACTTTCTACTTAAAATGTGCTAAAAAATCGGTTCTTTAGATATGTATAGAATACTCTTTTATCTCTTTCGTAATCCTCTAGCCTTCTACCTTGAGCCGAGGGTTTGTCGGAAACAACATTTCTATCTTCACACAGTAATGATACCCTCCTCAAACTCCATGTACGAAATTACACTGATTATGTTATTGTTGTTGTATTATCCTCTAGGATCGTTAACCTTTGAATCTGTACTTAGGGTATGTTTGAAAATTATTATGTAATTATTAGGCTGTGTATAAATATTTTATTGTAATTACTATATTGAGTAATTACATATTAGTAATTACAATGACAGATTTGTTTGTCTTAACATAACTACAGTCTTAACATAAATATTTCGGTGTCTTGCATAAGTATAATTACATAGACTGATTTGTTATTTGAAATAAAAGTTTATATAAAAATTAAATAATGTTGTTTTCATATGGACATGTGCATAAGTTTAATTTGACAGTGATCCAAATTTCATTCATTAAAATGCTGACTGAATATTAGCCAAATATTCTACAAATATATACGAAATTTGTTTGTTCTTTGACGACTTCTTATCGATGAGTCTTGTCTACTGAATGTAAAACCTTATAAATTGAAAATATAATGATAATAAACAAGTAATGATATTAATGATTGCCAAAATTTATGAGAGTTGAGATTTTTCTTACTAATGTTGGTGAGTGTAGAAATTATCCATTAACTATAGTTAAGATGCTTATTAAGTTAATTTAATTTGAGCCTTTAAAATTTCGAAGAAGAGAAGTGCACTTGAGAAAATGGAGAGAATATGTGATGGAGTGCAATCAGATCCAGCAATTTGTAACAAAGTTATGTATTAAGATATTGTGAATTTTTTTAGTAACATATGGTAGTTATTTTTTAGTCGTTAGACAATTATTTTACTACGTTTTTAAGGTTAATCGAATTTAATAATTAAACATAAAAATAAATATGAACCTATATAATGATATGTTCTATTTAAATTTGCATTATCGAAATACCATTTTAAATTCGAAAAAGATAAAAGAATTTAATAGATCTTGACATATGAATATGAAATAACAAAGAGATTGACGCATTTTACTAACACTTGATAACAAAGTGATCATACAACCCATTATTTAAAGTTAATAAATTGGGAGTACTTCATATTTAACTAGAAATTACATCCCATAAGAAAATCGCAAATATTTCTTGATATTTTTTAAAAAAAATTCTATAAAAAGTCTTAAAAGTATATAAAAATAATTATATATTTATCTGTGCGTTCGGTTCGAATTTTTTTTACTCAATACCAAACGAAACCTAATCGGATGTTTTAATCGATTTGGTTTGATTTTTTCAGTTTGGTGTGATTTTTTTGTTTGGTTTGTATTTTGTTCGATTTGTACACCCCCAAGGCCTCTACCCATGGCTAATCTTATTTGCCAAATATCATATGTCATATTGTAGATACTTATACTTATACTTATACTTATACTTACTATATTATAAGTGAATAAGTGTGAAGGTCTTAATCTAAAGTTAAAATACGAAAAGCTCCCTAAAAATTTGATGGACATTTCTGTCCTTTTAAAATATGTTAACCAATCAAATTAGTAATATACAAAACCGTAAATACATTTATATCTAATTGCTTTTCTCTTTTTTGACTTTTTCCCTCATGCTTGTCATTACCTTATTTTAGAAATCCAAAAGTCCCGATCGGTGATTATAATGTGTAATAAATTTATTAGTAAAAGCAAAAGAAGCTGGACATCAACCTCAAGAAGCTGGAGAAATAATGTTTAATAATGTTTTCCGTTACTGTGATTATAATGCCTAATAAGGATTTATTCTTTTGATAGTTATGAAATTTCTTGAGGAAATACATATGCAAGAGGAGGCGGAGTTGACATGAACTTTATATATATATATATATATATATATATATATATAGTTATTTTTGACCGACACAAATGGTATCTATAGATAACTAATTATCACTAAGATAGTACTTTATGAAAATTTATACCTATTATTTAGAGAAATTTTCATAAAGCACTATCTTTTAATGATAATTAGTTATCTATAGATACCATTTGTTATATTATCGATTGTAGATACATTTTTTATTGTTATAAGATGTATTAGATGTATTTAAGTTATTGTATTCATGAATACAGTAGAAAAAATAGGCGTGGGTCAGGGAAGTCCAGCTAATCAGTTGTTGTATTCGACTGTATTCGACTGTATTCATGGCGTGAAACATGGGACTACAGCCGGATAGATTATTGTATTCAACTGTATTCGACTGTATTCACGACGTGAAATAGGGAATTATAATATTTTTAAACAGAAAGTTAATCAATTAACATAATAGACTCCTAATATAACTCAACAAACTCAATTATAACACACGAATTTTGTATTTTCAGTTACAAAAAAGATTCTCAACCGAAAAATACCCCAAAAATATAGCAATCTTCAGAGAAATCATAAATTATATTAACTAAAAAATATATATAAATACATTCATGGCATATAGCGAGACAATGAATACAATAAAATACATATAATATGTAACGACCCGACTGGTCGTTTTGCCTTTTTAGAACCCCGTTCCCTTAAATAAAACTTTCTGCACTTGCTTTAGCTAATTTATAACTTGCGGGGACGGTTGGTTCGAGAGTTGGAAGAGTTTTGAGTAAAAATCAGTCCAATTGTTTCTTTAAGATTCTCTTAAAATACCAAGTTTGACTTCGGTCAACTTTTTAGAAAAACGGACCCGGATTCATAATTTGACGGTCACGGAGGTCCGTGGAAAAATATGGGACCTGGGCGTGTGTCCGGAATCGAATTCCGAGGTCCCTAGCCCGAATAACGAAATTGTATTGGAAAATTGTTAAATTGAATTTTGAAAGAATTAAAGAAACTAAGAAATCATTGATTTCCTAGGTACTGGGCTCGAACTTTGGTTCCGAAACTTGGTACAGGTCCAAAATATCAGTTAAGACTTGCCCGTAAAATTTGGTGTCAATTGTCGACGCCCCCTTTTTCCCTCTTCTAAAAGAAAGAAATCGGGTTTACGACATTATGGACAAAGCAACTCTTATTCCCTTTTGAGGAATCGGGTTATGAAATTTGAATAGTCGCCACCTATTGATTATAGTGCATTAGGACACTTCAAAGAAAAGGAAAACAAGAGTTTGGATAAGCGCTTGAGATTATCTCGAGGGGAAGGTGTTAGGCATCCCTCAAGATCCACTAGTGTGGTTCCCTGCCATGCTTAATTGTGACTTTAAAGGAGTAGAAGAAAGCAAGTAAGGTTTACACATAATAGTTACTGTGAGCACGTGATTTTTGCCCTAAGCAAATAATTCCCAAAAATTCAAACAAAATAATTTTTTTTATTTTTACAATTTTTGTGTATTTTGTGTCATTTTCTGATATTTGTTGCATTTCTGTGTTAGTTGGTTGCATAATAATTCATGTTAAAAAAATACAAAAATATGCATTTGCATTAGGAATTTAATTTCACATTTTAATATTAAGTAGGTGTTAATTCATTTTAGAAATTTAAAGAAAATCACAAAAATAGTTCAGTTTAGCATTTTATTGTTTTAATTGAAAATTGCTATAAAATAGTTATTAAGTAAATTTTAGATTTTAATTAGTTTAATTGTAGTTTAATCTCATAATTTTATAAAATCAGAAAAAATAAATAAATATAAATCTGAAAAATATAAAAATACAAAATAAAAATAAAATACAAAAAGAAAAGTGAGTAAAAAACAAGAAAAACAAATAAAAGAACAAAGAAAGAAATTGATTGCTAAAGAAATTGGGCCAATTGCCCAAGCCCAGTCAGACCTAAGCTAACCCAAGCCCAAACGAGTCCCAGTCCGGTCCAAATGGCCCCATGACTGAAACGACGTCGCCTTGACGTCTTCAGATCTCAGCCGTTCATATGAATTGATCCAACGGCCCG